>JASDQU011443706.1:0-10935 GCA_032191745.1 Picea mariana
GGCAGCAACTAGAAGAGTTGGAGACCACGGCGAATAGCTGCAGGAGCTGGAGTAACGACCACAACACGCAAGAAGAAGAAACGGATCAGAACAACGCGCGAGAATCTGAAGGTGGAGAGAGGCAGGAGACTGAGAGCACTGTGATTCACTGCACAAATAACAAGAACAAGACGGAAGAAGAAGATACTGATCACAACAACGGGCGAGAAGATGAGTGTAGAGAGAATCAGCAGACCGAGACCACTGTGATTACCGTGACCAGTCACAGCTCAAGTAACAACGAGAAGGAAGAAGAACAGACTGACAGCATTAACCAAGAAGAAAAAGATATTGATCACAACAACGCTCGAGAGAATCAGGAGATTAGTGCGACCAGTCATAGCTCATGTAACAACAGCAAGAAGCAAGAAGAAGAAACTGACACCAATAAGCAAGAAGACGAAGACACTGATCAAAATATGGGAAAATTTGAATGTGTAGAGAATGAGGAGACCCAATGCACTGTGATTAGTATGACCAGTAACAACAAGAAGAAGCAAGAAGAAGAAACTGATCACAACAACCCGCCAGAATATGATTGTGAAGAGAATCAGGAGACAGAGAGCAACAACAAAACCCAAGAAGAGACTGACAACAATAAGCAAGAAGAAGGAACTGATCACAACAACGCACGAGAAACTGAGTGTGGAGAGAATCAACAGACCGAGAGCGCTGTGATTAGTGTGACGAGTCACAGCTCAAGTAACAGCAAAAGGATGCAAGAAAAAGAAGGGACAGATCAGAACAACGCGCCAGAATTTGAGTGTGGAGAGAATCARAWGACTGARAGCACTGTGATTATTGTGACCAGTCACAGCCAAAAGAAGCAAGAAGAAGAGACTGACACCAAAAGGTACAAAGAAGAKGACACTCATCACAACAACGGGAAAGAATCTGGCTGTGTAGAAAATCAGGAGACCCAGAGCACTGTGACTAGTGTTACCATTCACAGCCCAAGTAACGGCAATAAGAAGCAAGAAGAGACTGACAGCAATAAGCAAAAAGAAGAAGAGACTGATCACAACAGCGCCAGAGAATCTGAGTGTGGAGAGAATCAGGAAACTGAGAACAATGTCAGTATTGTGACCAGCCAGAACGGAAGTAACAACAACAAGAAGCAAGAAGAAGAAACTAAAATCTCTGCTGGAGATTCTATGCGTGAAGTGAGTCATGACATTCAAAGTGCTGTGACTAGTGTCGGCATTCACAACAGAAGTAACAACAATGGTACCAAAAAGAAGAGGAGAAAAAATAAAAGAAGACACTGAGTCAACTGTCATGGTTTTCAATTTGCTTTATTTAAGACCCTCTGGCATGTTAAGACCCTCTTAGCATGGTGTCTTAGCATGGTGGATATTAGCTGTTATTTTATTTACCATTAGAACTGTCACTTTATTTATGCCATTTCATTTACCATGCTACTGGTAGAAGCTGCGGTATAAATACATACAGGCCGCCCCGCTATGAATACATATAAATTATTTGATTTGCAGGTTGTTTAGGTGGTTGATGTAATGATATAGTGTCGTCACATAATCTTTAATTAAGTTAAATGACTAGCACAGCCGCAAAGTAGTTGGTGTTGCGGCTGGTGAACGCCGAAAGTTCCAAATCAAGGGGAGTAACGGGAGATCTTAAAGATGAACAAGGCTGATGGGCTTGGACGAGAGTCGAGAAGCCATTGGGCATTAATTCTCTTCCTTCAAAGGTTCCCTCATCCATCTCTGCGTTCATCTGCCTCTGCCTGCCCGAAGATGATGTAGATGTTGGGTGCTGCGGATTAAATTCTTCTCCAAAACTTGCGGTCTGCTCTTGCTCCGAATTCAAATTGTTCGTTCCGAGATTGTAGCCGAAACCTGATCTATTCTAGCGGATTCCAAAACTGGCTGTTCGACGTCGGTTCTGCAAAGAGGACAATTGGAAATCGAACGTAACCACTCGTCAATACAGTGTACATGAAAAGAATGCCCGCATTTGGGCAGACGCCGGGCTATCTGATTCTCCTGCAACGCTTCCTGACAGGCTGCGCAGTCCAGATCATCTCTGAAATTTGGCGATTCATAGACAGACATGGGCGGAGTACTTAGTATCGTAGAATCCAATTTCAAATTTGGTGGTAGAAAGTTATTTGGACGGGCAGCACTTTGGTGAATTGAAAGGCATAGACAGCTGAAACGCACATCGAGTTGAGGAAATTCAAAAGTTAATCTTAAATGTGGTGATTTCAAAGGTTAATCAGTTAAACATGACAATCATATGGTGGTGCAGTAAATTCTTAATATGATTAGGTAAATGTTAAAAAATAAACAGGTCAACTGATGCATTCAAAAATACAAGGAAGTTATGAAGAGTAAATCACATTCATTGATTTGGGAGGACGACTAAGAATATTCCAACATTTTCAATTGTTAGTCATCAGATTAGAATTTTAAATTAAAAGGTGATTAATTGTGCCCATCTCCAATAGGTATACGCTTTTCGACGTAATTAAAAACAAATTATTAATTGTAATTGTTTTCAAATTTAAAATATTTATATTGATGTGGTAGTAGTATGAAAAATGTTTTTTTCAAAATCAAGTATTTTATTATATTTATTTCATAAAAATATATTATTGTTTATAATACAAAGTTGGATTTGTGATTCATCAATAATTTTCATTATAAATAATATTATGTGTTTTTAATACAAGGTTGGAAGTGTGATTCGTGACTCATTCACATGATAATAAATAATACTAGCACAATAGTAAAATAACTGCTGGTGAACGCCGAAAGGTTGAGAAGATGAAATGAATCTTTAAAAGAATATATTAAATTTTATTATCTATTAACAAAGAAACTGTTGGGCTTCAATTAGCTATCAAAGTAATTTTTAAATATGATTAGGTAAATGTAAAAAAATAAACACATAAACTGGTGTCTTTATAATAGTTAGGAAGTTAATGATTGAAATCACAACCATTTATTTTGTGTGACTACTAAGAATATTCTAGTCATATTTAATCATATCCATAAAAAACTTATTAAACACTAAACCCCTATTAAATCTGCCCATTATCAATAGGTGTACGCCTTTCGGCATAATTATATATTTTTAATACAAAAATAAATAATATTATGTTGGACTTGTGATTGGTGATTTATTCACATGATGATCTAATCCTCATACTCCACATGATGATCTCATAATCGATTATACATTATGCTTATACCCATATCTAAAACTCAAAATAAGGTTATGGTAGCAGCAACAGCGAAATTTTATCCCATGATTATGCGCCCAACGATAGAGCAAGTGAGAGAAAAGGGATATAAGGATCAAAAGGTGGCATAGGTGACACATACATCCCATGATTATGGTAAAGGAAAACTAAGAACAAAGAAAATGAAAACCCTAGTGAACCCACATGTAACCTCGCATTCCTCTAAAAGTTTCCTAACAATGAATTGGAAATGTGAAAACTGCATGGAATGGTTGGGACTTACCCTCTAGAATCTTACTCCAAGAAAACCACACTTGGCACATGGAGAAATTGCCACATGAGAAAAATGGACAAATGTTATTTATGAGCGCAAGGTAGGTTCAACCCAAAATTCATTAATTGTCAACAACCTCTGCTTTATTATCCCAAGCATAATTATCACTCACCAACAAGCATAACACCAACTTGTGTTTCTATCCTAAAGGCCGTGACAAGGGTCTCCCTTAGGGCGAACAACAAAGTTCCTTAACACAATTGTACACATAAGAGTTTCAACCAAAAATTTAATCCACCACCAATAATTGTAACATAGTTTTAAATTTATGACACTAAGACTATAAAGTAGAGAATGTAAGTACATCTTTATTGTTTATTTTTAGGTAAGATTCTTCAAGGATACGAGTGGTCTTGTTAATCAAATTTAAATTAATTTTATGGCATATATATAAAAAAAAATGGGTGTGTGATAGGTGGAGTTTCATTTCAAGTTGGTGTTTGGAGAAGTAGGGAGTTATAGCTTTTTTGAGTAGGTGCTCAGAAAAAAGGGTATTTGTGTTTTCAAGATTTGGTATTCTAAAGAGGATTTGTTTCCTTCGTACTTATAGATCATTATTTATAAACTTTGTAATTCTTGATAATTATATTTATATAATTGATTTTAAATACAAATCTATTGTTGATGTATTGTGGTAATTAATAAAATAACAAAGTAATTACTAATTGTTTAAAAAAGTAATACTAATTCACCCCGACCACTCTCAATATTTCCAATAGGTATTAGGGTCTTATTAATATATTTTATTAAATGAAATATATGAATAAAATAAAATAAAATAACAATATTTTTAATCTATTTTTTTTATTGACATCTATATCATCAAATGCAGGCCTCTCTTATATTTTCTATCAATTTTTATACTTAACCATTTTTAAAATAAATTATATGTGGCACTACAAGAGAGTGATATCTACAATCCAAAAATAAATAAATTGTTTGATAATGGAAGACCCTAGTAGTAGCCTTGTAATTTCTATTTTATATTTTGCTTGAAAATAAAGTACCATTGTTAGGAAAACTCAAATTTTATATAGCTATTCACAATTTCTATAAATAAAAATTATATATTCGAAAAGATAATTAAATTTTCTACATTTCATCCTTTTACACCATATTCAAATTCATTGCAAAAGTATCTTGAATAATCTATGGAAGTTAACATGTTTTCCCATGTTTGCATTCCCACTAAAGCATCATAAGAGACCATCATTAACTTGCACTCATCCATATAATTTTTAGTTAAATTGTTTTTATGAAAATTGCTATTACAAACATCGTGAAATGAGGTGTTTATCAATTTGATTTTAACTAGATATATTAATAATTATTATTATGAGCTTTAAGAAAAAAAAATATTAGAATTTGAAATTTAAAAAATATAGTCTGTATTTGTGAAAAAAAAATGATTAAAAAAACTAAATCAAATATAACAAATTACACCACAAATTTTAAAACAAAATCACATAATATAACCAATTTTTTTTTTTCTAAATTTTAAAAGAATTATTCAAAATTGAAAATTGTAACTTTGATAATTTATAATGGAAACAACTAATATATGCTCTCATACAAATACATAAATATAAAATAAATCATTCTTAAATTCAAATTAAAGATCATAGAAATAAATAAAAAAATTTAGTTTACAATTATTCATTTAAATATAAAATAAAATTTTAAAAATAATTTTAAATTTTTAAAATATTTTTTTTCATATTAAAATTAAAAAATTAATCCAAATATATATTGAAAATACTTATTTAAAATCAAAAAATTATATCTTTTAAAAATAAAAATAATGAAATTTATAAGATGAAATTCACATACAAAACCAAGATATATACCATGTCAATTTTGATTATGGACGATTTTTTTTTTTAAGAGTAAATATTATATCCAGTTAACTTGATATTGGATTTTTATGTATTTGATATTAATATTACATTTATTAGATATTAATCATCTAATATTGTTTTTTCATTCATATTATATTAACTTTGCATTCATTTAATATTAACCTTGCATTAACTCAATTAATCAATAATATTTAAAATCATGTTTTTTTTTTCACACTAAAAAAACACTTATATTAATAATATAAAAATAACTTTACATATCACTAATCAGAACAATAACTTAGTCATCTTCCTAAGTCTATCTATCCCCATCCAAAAATAAACAATGTACCATTACATATTTACATCTCCTTACAAATTCCAAAACTAACACACAAATTTCATAATCTCAGATTAAAAAATGATCAAGAAGTGAAAAGGTTGTACACCAAAACCTTCCTCCTTGGCATAAAATAATTTGTCTTCCTCCAAATCAAGAGCTTGTTTAGATAGAAAATCTGATCCCATTTCAAATTATATATATATATATATATATATATATATATATATATATATATATATATATATATATATAGAATCTTCATCATCTGGAATTTTGTCTTGCTTATTTTTTCCATCCAAAGCCTTAAAGAGATGATCTCCATATTGTTTTTATAAGAAAACCAATCAACTATAACCTTTGAATCTCCCACCAACGCATAATCTTCTTAAAATGTGAAAAAAATAATATATTCCATAACTAAATTACAGACCCTAGAAAGAGATAATTAGCATATTTCAAATATAATAAAATTCTTGTCTCCATATTTCCTAGCAAATAAATCAAGGAATTTTCTTCCAAGCTCTCATCTCCTTAATCCAAATTGGAAAGCAAACATATAGTTGTCCAATAAGCCAAACCTATTTTAAATGTAAGAAATTTAATAAATAGGTCCAAACTTCTTTAGTAAAAAAACAATACCATCAAATGATAAATCGTTTCCTACTTCTCACCACATAACACACATCTTACCATCAAAACCTCTTTTGAGCAAGTTCCGAGGTCAAAATCTTATTTTCACCCATAATCCAAATAAACAATTTGATAAGAGAAATTTGCCACTTCCATAATGCATTAAGCCACTCTTCTAAAAAAACAACAGTATCATAAAAACACTCTTCACCACATAACACACATCTTACCATGAAAACCTCTTTTGAGCAAGTTCCCACGTCAAAATCTTATTTTCACTCATAATCCAAACAAACAATTTCACAAGAGGAATTTGCCACTTCCATAATGCATTAAACCACCCTTCTAAAAAACAACAATATCATAAAAAAAATGTACTTCATACACATGTTTAACATATACCTTACCTTCTTTCTCATCCCATGACCATAGTATTGAATCAGTTGCTTCAGTAAGATTAAAACCTGAGTGTTTAAGACCTAGAACATAAGAATCCCATTCAATTTCTAATTGACCTGAAATATCATTATTTGTATTAGATTTCCAATTAAAATCATTCATAGTTTCAATAGTATTTGAAGCCACCTGATTTAAAAAAACAATTTATTTTGAATGGAGCACATAAATTAAGTTCATGGAGAATTTTTAATAAGATTGAGATCTCATAAATGGATATAATCCAATATGAATATCTCTACCATTTCCAGGATTCCAAGCAATCCAATCAATGATAATTTGCAAAGAAGAAGTGAGGGTCTTCGAGTAGTTAGATACCCCTTTGAGATTCTTTCTCCATTCTCTTATCCATTCCACATCATATTTATGTTTTAAATATTTCTTATGTATAAAATCATGCCAAAGACCAGGTGTCATCAAGAATCTCCACAAGCTCTTTGTTTCCAATTCCCTACCAAACCTAAAAATTTCATTTTAGGTTTATCAATCCTTTCACATTTAACCCGATGAAAACCTTATTTTTCCTTAGTGTCGGACCATAAAAAAATGAACATCCTTATGTGAATTTTGTCCAAAATAGTTTTGGGAACTTTTTCCATAGATAACCAGAAAGAATGAATATTTTCCAAAAAATATTTAACAAGGATAAAACAACCACCTAAAGTTAATCATCTATGACACAAGTTAGCAACTTTTTTTTCCACCTTTTGAAAAATCTATATTCAACCATCACAAGAGTAGCAGTTTGGTTTAGGGAAAAAAACTATATACTTAAATCCTTTCTTCTATAGATTTAACTTCAGAAGGAAACAACTCCTTTTACTGATTAATACCATCCAACTTCAAAAATTTGAGAATTTTTATTACAAGAAGCCATTCTAGTAGCATTGAAAAAAATATTAAGAGTGTCCTTAAACACCTTCCATTCCTATATAGATCCTTTCCCAAACATAATAACATCATCCACAAAAATAAAATGTGTAATTCTAAATCCATTTGTCACTAAAACTCCCTCAAGACTACCATCCTCAACCAACATTTTGAGAATCGTGCTAAGTCCTTCTACTATGAGTAAGAACAATAACGGTGAAAGAGGAAATCCTTGGCTCAATCCTCTTGATGCCTTAAAAAAATCGAAAGGACTTCCATTTCCCAAGATAGAGAAATTTGTTGACCTGAAACAACCCATGATCCAATTAGTACCTTCCAAACAGAGTCCAATCTGTAGCAGTACCAACCTAAGAAAACTCCAATGTACTCTATCATAGGCTTTCATCATATCCAATTTTAGAACCAAAGGTTTAATATTTTTTGTTGATCCAAAAAGGATCCAAAGAAGTCTAAGGACAACTCAGTATCCCTCTGAATATGCAAGAGGCCCTCAGTATCCACACGTTCCTCCACCACTAGAAGCTCCATCCGTAAATGTTGTTCTGAATATCAATCAAAATGGCTAGACTAACAATGAGGGCCATAATAATAATTATAATGGCCACCCAGACGCTTATGGCCACCCTAATTCTTTCTCTGTTCTCTTAGCCATTCCACAACATATTTATGTTTTAAATATTTATTATGTATAAAATCATGCCAAAGACTAGGTGTTATCAAGAATTTCCACAAGCTCTTTGTTGCAAATTCCCTACGAAACCAGAAAATATTCTTTATTCCCGAGCCTCCTTTCATTTTAGGTTTAGCAATCCTTTCACATTTAACCTCATAAAAACCACATTTTTCCTTAGTGCCAGACCATAAAAAAATGAACATCCTTATGTGAATTTTGTCCAAAATAGTTTTGGGAACTTTTTCCATAGATAACTAGAAAGAATGAATATTTTCCAAAACACATTTAACAAGGATAAAACAACCACTTAAATTTAATCATCTATGACACAAGTTAGCAACTCTTTTTTCCACCTTTTGAAAAATCCATCTTCAACCGTCACAAGAGTAGCAATTTGGTTTAGGGAAAAAAACAATATACTTAAATCCTTCTTCTATAGATTTAAGTTCAAAAGGAAACAACTCTTTTAACTCATTAATACCAACCAACTTCAAAAAATTGTGATTTTTTATTACTAGAAGCCAATCTAGTAGCATTGAAAAACATATTAAGAGTGTCCTTAAACACCTTCCATTCCTGCATAGATCCTTTTCCCAAACATAATAACATCATCCACAGAAAGAAAATGAGTAATTCTAAATCCATTTTCTACTAAAAATCCCTCAAGACTACCATATTCAACCAACATTTTGAGAATCTTGCTAAGTACTTCTACTATGAGTAAGAACAATAATGGTGAAAGAGGAAATCCTTGGCTCAATCCTCTTGATGCCTTAAAAAAACCGGAAGTGCTGCCATTTCCCAAGACAGATAAATTTTTTTACCTGAAACAACCCATGATCCAATTAGTACCTTCCAAACGAAGTTCAATATATAACAACACCAACCTAAGAAAACTCCAATCTACTCTATCATAGGCTTTCATCCTATTTTAATTTTAGAACCAAATATTTAATCTTCTTTGTTGATCCAAAAAGGATCCAGAGAAGACTAAGGACAACTCAGTATCCCTCTGAATATGCAAGAGTCCCTCAGTATCCACACGTTCCTCCACCACCACAAGCTCCATCTGTAACTGTCGTTGTGAATATAAATAAAAAATGGACAGACTAACAACTAGGGCCATAATAACAATTATTATGGCCACCCCAACACTTATCAATTTCAAGTAGAAACACAACAACCAAAACTTCACTCTTATCATCAACATAAACAATTACAATTACAAAAACCAAAACCACAAAGATTTGAAACGATGCAAGGGGAAATGTCCCAAAGTGGAATTGCGAGTGGGAGTGGTGTTGTAATTTTCCAACATGAGTACAACCTTCCAAAATTTATCACTCGATATGCCAATGCAAAGATTTTTGTTATCAAATCTCAAAATAAGGAGCATGTCCTTAGAAGTATTAGACATGGAGTGTGGACAAGCACTTACAGGGGAAATAGAAAATTAAATTCCGCTTACACTGAACCTACCTCTGGTGACCACCAATGGGTCCAGTGGGCTGCATCTAGTGCTAGTTCGAGTTGCCCCATATTTTTAGTATTTTCAGTGAGTGTTTCTTTGAATTTTATGTCATTTCAAGTAATTTTCAAGAATTCGTTTTACAAATAATACCCTTATTTCAATATTAAAATATAATCTTGGTGTGCACAGGTGACCAGAAGCGGTAAATTCTGAAGTGGGAAAAAGAAAAGGAACACAGAAAATAACACATAAATAATTTTATTGCTTGATGATAAAAATTGTTACAACTTCCTCGTTTTTATAGAGGTCTTGGAAGGCTCTTGAGAGTCTGGAGAGTTGTCAAAGAGGGAAACATATAGAAGAGTCAGTGACTATGTCCGTGGATTGTCGGTGGCGGAAGATTCAGGAAGTCGGTGTTGGTTGGTAGAAACTAATGCTTACAACACTCCCCCTTAATTTATACTACTAATTACATCAATATTTACAATGCCCAATTCTTCTCTCAAATACTCAAATTGGTCTTGTGCTAATAGCCTTTGTAAATATGTTTGCAAGTTGCTTGTTTGATCTGCAATGTCTCCTCCTTAACAAATACATGTCTTGGTTAGTTTTTTATCTAAGTCATGTCATGATCTTCAATTTCTATCTTCATATGGTTGGGATTCCTTCAATGTGCTACTTTATTGTACTAGCTTCCCCTCATCATAAATCACCTTGGGATTTTACGGCTTACCCCTAACCATTAAAATTCTTAGGAACCATCATACCAAGTGGTTTCTAGTTGAACACAAAATTTTCTTAATAGTGGTTTTGGCTGACCACGAACCTTTCATGATGGGGAAATTGATTTACACCACACACACTCACTTGGGATTTATTCACTATGAGTTTCATCCTCAAACATTTTTTGCTTCTTCTTTTGTACCTGCATAACATTGATTAATGCTCAAACTTTTGCATCTTCCTTTTGCACCTGCAAACAATTGATCATTGATGTCCATATAAAAATAAATCCATCTACCGAGATACATGGGTACCATCTATTGTACTCTCCA
>JASDQU011443708.1:888-23275 GCA_032191745.1 Picea mariana
ACATAATGTTTTCCATGTTTCATTATTAAAGAAATATGTACATGGTTATAATCATATAATTGACTGGTCTGTGATCTAGGTGGAACCGGAGGGAGAATACCTACCATAACCTCAATGCATACTGGACAGAAAGGAAACCCCACTCAGGAATCGAACCATTGCACAGGTCAAGGTGCAGTGGAAACATTTTGGCCCAGATGAGGCTATGTGGGAAATGGAAGATGCCGTGAAACAGGCATATCCGATTTTGTTTACTTCTGTACATACACGTCATATTGATAGATAGAACATCGAGGATGATGTTCCTTTAAGGGGGAGGGAATTGTAACACCTTGTTTCTCCCAACTTGTAAAAATAACTATATTGGCCAAGAATTATGGCAAACTCAAAGATGTGAATGTTTGATTGGACGGACCTTTGTATAAAAGGTCGATGAATGTAAATTATGTTATGAATATGTGTTGCATGACTG
Organism: Picea mariana; assembly: GCA_032191745.1. Classification (NCBI taxonomy): domain Eukaryota; kingdom Viridiplantae; phylum Streptophyta; class Pinopsida; order Pinales; family Pinaceae; genus Picea; species Picea mariana. Next base: position 1,361 of record JASDQU011443708.1, read on the forward strand.
CTAGGAGGGGGATGTGCTAAAAGAGACCACGATGGCTAATGAGAAGTGGTGGAAGGGACCTTGAATGGTTGCATTAACTTCCACCGAGCCAGTACCATACTGGTTTTTACTTGCTCAAAGACCAAAGCAACTCTCTAACCCTAGAATGGATTTCCCGTTAGATTGGTAGGTGGGGAGGCTCCTCAAGAGTTAACAAGGGGATGGGGGTGAACTGCCCATCTGTAAAAAGCTCTCAGACTTGACCACGAACGGGGAAATTCATGCCACACGCAATCTTGCAGAGAAAAAGGCAAGAGAGGAAGTGTGGTAGAGTGTGGAGAGCACGCGCGATAGGGATCGCGGAAGAGAACTAGAGAAATTCTGGAAACACAAGGAGTTCTGAACATAGGAGAAGGAGAGTAACCTTCGTCCTGGATTATTTTTCTGTATCGAGAGAAGGAGAGTAATCTTCGTCCTGGATTATTTTTCTGTATCAGGAGAAGGAGAGTAACCTTCATCCTTAACTTCCATTGAGCTGGAAGTAGGAGACTGAATCTCAAAGCATTGTGGTCTAGCTCAGGGGTGGCTAGTGGTAAATCCATTTGGAGTTACTGAGCCTACGGTTGGGTGGAAACGAGCACCCCTCTCAGCAATTGCATCACACCTGGTGGAACTGATAAGTGTTTTATGCCTTGTATTTTGAATTGAATATCATGAATACATGCTCATGTTTATATGCCCATAATGATTTCTGTGTGAAATGATTGCCTGACGTTTTAGACTAGAAATAATGGATGCATGTGTATACTTACATGCCATAGTTGGTTTGTGTACAAATGATTAAGTATGGGGCATGATTTCGCTCCACCGAGAATCGTCTTGTTTGCTTGATTCTCGTAATATTCTAGGAAGGCTTCTCGAGAGTACTCTTCTCCGAGAATTACACCATAAACCTTGGAACTGTACCGAACCTTTACCCAGAGACTCGACTAAGATCAGGGACAATTGCCCAAGAACCGTCTGAAGGTTCATGCGATCCGGGTTGGGAAACGTTATGCAAGAAAGAGTAGCTCTCTAAGATCTCGGAGTCGTGGGAGTTTGAAGCTCCAAGAGGTTGAATTTCGTGATTCAAGCTCAGAAAGGATAGCGAGTCCGATGATCAAAAGAGAATACCCCATTGTTTGGTAGACAAACGGTCGAAATCTTTTCGAAAATACCCCAGACTTGTCAAGACCAATGGATCTAGAGGAGGAGCGCAGGCGTTAACACCTTGACCCTTTTTTCCTTCGTAAGTAGCTATGGGATCCAGGACCGTAGATCCAAGGATCTGTCGGAGCTCTATTGACCGCCGATCTTAGCCTTTACATAGGCGGGAGAGTGGATTCGACAACGTCCTTAAAGTCCCGAAGTATTCGGAACTGTCCATCGGCACAGGACGCGTGCCAGTCAGGTAGCATTTCGCTGACTCGCGACTTGGAGTGATCGAGGGTAGGATTGCACGAACTCACAATTCACGAAATCACGACGTGATCGTGATCATTGGATCCAAGCCATGGGAGAACTGTTGGATCAGAACCTCTACGTGGTATTGCGTATCGGGGGTTCAAAGGTTGAAAGAACTTCCTTTCGACTACAGAAGTCACGAAGTGTCGAGCACCGAGGGCTCGTGCAGACACGTGGCACATCCGTTAGGTGGGGACCACGTGGTTGACAGGTGGCGTAACAACAAGCGCCCAGAGAAAGGTGGGAGTGAGTGACAGGTGGTGGACACATGTCGCCTGGGAAAGAGTCAACCCATTGTTGACTTATCGTGGCTCGAGGTTTTGAAGGATGAAGAAGTTTCACCTTGATCGCTAAGGTCACGAAACGCCGAGAGCCGAGGTCTCGTGCGACGGGCAGCAGCGATACAACTCGTAAGCAGAGTACAACGGAGGAGACAAGTGGTGTGTACGCGTCGCTTGGCAGAGTCCACGTAATGTTGACCTCTCGCGTCTCGGGGATTCGTAAAGGAGGAGCACGAGGGCTCAACACTCCAACTAGCGAAGTCACGAGTTGCGAGTAGTGCTAGTGTTTAGCCTAGCCTACGGTTATATGTAGTAGGCGCTAGTGAGGAGGGAGCCATACCCGTATCGCATCTCGGGTATCGATGTTTGGAGAAAAAAGGAGTCGAGAGCCTTGACTCTCTAACTCGCGAGTTGCGAGAGGCGCTTGCGCTAAGGCCAGGTTGTGGTCGCTTGGAGGAGGTTAAGGGAAGGGATATGGTCTGCGCTAGGCCCCATAGAAATTCGAGGATTCTGTCCCTCGAAGAAAAAAAACCGAAAAAATTCTAGGAATGTCGTAGTAGGTGTGTGACATTATGTATTGCCAGGTTTATATACCCCATTGCATATACATCATGTGTCTTGAATCCCATCCCCATTAACAAAAAATAGGAAACCATTCGCATCTACATAGACTTCTGAGACCTCAACCAAGCTTGTCCCAAGAACAACTTTCCCACCCCTTTCATCAATCAATTAATCGATTCATACGCCGAACATGAAGCCTCGTCATTTATGAATGGATTCTCTAGAAGCCCCGTCATTTGTGGATGGATTCTCTGGTTAAAACCAAATTCAAATCCACTATGTAGATCATTACGACACTGCATTCACCACCCCCTAAGCACCTTCGCATATCACGTCGTGCCCTTTGGTCTAAAAAACTCTAGATCCACGTTCCAATGGGCATTGACCTATATCTTCCATGATCTCTCCCACCTCATTCTCGCGTACTTGGACGATCTCGTAACTCGTTCCAAAAAATAGTCCCAACACCTCGAAGATCTACGAATCATCTTCCAAAGGTGTCGTCAATAAAACATTCTTTTAAACCCCCTTAAGTGTGTTTTTTGCATTATCGCCGAGTGATTACTTAGATTAATAGTATCCCAATAAGGGATCATGGTGGACCTCCTCGAGGTCCAATCCATTAGTGAAATCACCCCTCCAAAAACCATGTGCTAATTATAAAGCCTTCAGAGCAAAGCTAATTTTTTGCGTCGCTTTGTTCTTGATTATGCGACTTTGCTCACAGCTTCTTGCGCTTGTTACACCAAGATATCCCATTTAAATGGGATCACCAAGCCCAAAAATATTTCAAGGCACTGAAAGCTACGCTTTCCAAAGCCCCTTTGGTTAGTCCCCTAGACTTTGAAAAATACTATACCCTATAGCTTTCTGCCTCAGAGGTTTCAGTTCCAGGAATCTTCATCTAGAAAGGCGAAGATGGGCACAAACATGTCATATACTACATTAGTAAAAACCTATCAGAGCCACCTTTGAACTACAATCAAGAAGAGAAATTGGCCCTCGTTGCGGTTCTCGTAGTCTAGAAGTTGCACCACTAAATTTTTCTTCGAACCACCAAGGTCGTTGCAAATTCCAATCCCATGCAATATTTGCTGAGCCGGCACCAGATTAATGGGAAGTTTGCTCAGTGGTCGTGATTCTTCAAGAATTCGATTTAGAGTTCACAACTCCCAAGAGTAAGAAATCCTGGTCCTTGCAGAATTCATTATTGATTTTCCATCAAAGAAAAAGGACACACCAATCAACAAAAAATTCCCAGATGAACATATGTTCGTCATTTCATTTAACGACCCCTAGTACGGTGACATCCTCGTCTACCTCTGCACCCAAAAGTTCAACCACCACCTATCTCAAGATGATTGTCGACGTATCCACCACCAAGCCCCACACTTTCCCCTCATCAGAGATGTTCTATATCGACGGGGAGTGGATACCCTTCTACGTCATTGTCTCACTCTCATTGAGGCAGAACTAGTCCTAAACAATTTCCATAATGGCACTTGTAGTGGAAATCTCTCTGGGATGTCCACTGCCTAGAAAATTGTGCAGGCTGGTTACTTTTGGCCTACCCTATTCCATGATTGTATCCACGCAGTCAAACATTGTACTAAGTACCAAATCTACACACATAAAGCACGAGCCCCACCGGCTCCCTTACATCCCGTCATCACTGTCGGTCCCTTTTGCAAATGGGACATGGACTTTATGACATGCAACCCTCCATCTAGTAATGACCACAAGTATATCATTGTGGTCGTTGACTAATTCACCAAATGGGTCGAAGCCATGCCTACGTTCAACAACACGACAAACACCATAGCTCGCTTCTTTTTCAACCATGTTATTACACGTTTTGGGGTCCCCTTACAACTAGTGTCAGATCACGACAAACATTTTGAAAACAAAGTATTTGTTGAGTTGTCCTCGCACTTGGGATTCACCCATGAGTTTGCTTCACCGTATTACCCCTAGTTCAATGGACAGGTTGAAGTTGTCAACAAAGTCCTCAACATAATGTTGCAGCTCACGGTGAACACACATAAAACTAATGGCATCACATGCTCTTATCCACATTATGGGCATATCGGAGGACAATCAAAATTGCCACAGGGTTGACCCCTTCCACCTTGTTCATGGGGTGGAAGTTGTATTACCCATCGAGTGCGAAATACGAACACTCCGCACGACAATTGAACTACTCACCGACATCACTCCCCTTGAGCAACTTTTCTCTGCCTTAGAAACTCTTGACAAAGATCGACGATCCTCGTTGCAAAACAACAAGTCTGCCAAAAAACTCTTAAAAGCTACTTTCGATTGACTTGTTAACCTTCATTCCTTCAACGAAGGCAACTTAGTCCTAGCCTATGATATCGCCCACGACACTCTAGTCCATGGAAAGTTTGAATCTCTTTGGCGTGGCCCTTTCATCATCAAACAATGCCTCGCAAAGGGAACATACATCCTTGCTCACCCTGAGGCCACCTTCCTTAAGGACCCCATCAATGAGTTGTACGTGAAGAAGTTTTACCCATAAAGTAACCACCCTACTTTGGACCATCTCTATGTATATATCTCTTTCTTTTATAGATTTTTTAGTCTTGTTGTACACACACATCAAAATCTTTAAAATGTTTTTTGATAGCTTCTACTTGCTTGTTTTATCAGATGAATAATTTGTCGACATATCACATTGGTTTTGTCGACGGTGCTAGTCGATGGACTCAAAATCTTGCTTCAGCAACTTGGGCCATTTATACCCCTACACATACACTGCTTCAATCCAACAACATGTGTCTAGGACCAACTACAAATAACCAAGCATAATATATTGTCGTGATTGGCCTTCTGGCTGATGATGTTCACTTTCACATTCGTCACCTCAACATATTCTTGGATTCCCAACTAGAATCACATGCTCTTCTCCACATTATGGGCATATCGGATGACAGTCAAAACTGCCACAGGGTTCACCCCCTTCCACCTTGTTCATGGAGTGGAAGTTGTATTACCCATCGAGTGTGAAATACAAACACTCCGCACGATAGTTGAACTACTCATCGACATCACTGCCCTTGAGCAATGTTTCGTTGCCTTATAAACTTTTGACGAAGATCAATGATCCTTGATGTAAAACAACAAGTCTGCCAAAAAACTCTTAAAAGCTACTTTCGATTAACTTGTTAACCTTCATTCCTTCAACGAAGGCGAGTTAGTCCTAGCCTATGATATCACCCATGACACTCTAGGCCATGGAAAGTTTGAATCTCTTCGGCATGGCCCTTTCATCATCAAACAATGCCTCGCAAAGGGAACATACATCCTTGCTCACCCTAAGGGCATCTTCCTTAAGGACCCATCAATGAGTTGTACCTGAAGAAGTTTTACCCATAAAGTAACCACCCTACTTTGGACCATCTCTATGTATATATCTCTTTCTTTTATAGATTTTTTAGTCTTGTTGTACACACACATCAAAATCTTTAAAATGTTTTTTAATAGCTTCTACTTGCTTGTTTTATCAGATGAATAATCTATCGACATATCACATTGATTTTGTATACAGTGCTAGTCGTTGGACTCATAATCTTGCTTCAACAACTTGGGCCATTTACACCCCTACATATACACTACTTCAATCCAACAACATGTTTCTAGGACCAAGTACAAATAACCAAGCATAATATGTTGTCGTGATTGGCCTCCTGGCTGATGATGTTCACTTTCACATTCGTCACCTCAACATATTCCTGGATTCCCAACTTATCATTATGTAGTTAAACAATGTATATCAACTACGTGACCCTTGCTTGTTTAGAAAATACTTGCAAGTTAAACTTTTATCAAGGAATTTTGAGCCACCACATTCACACATATTCCTAAAAGTCAGAACCAAGTTCTAGATCACATCGCTAATGAAATTCTAGACCAGCATTTGTTGCATTAATTATATCATTGTTTATCTATTTATGTTGTTTAACCATCACACTTATCACATATGATATAAAGCAAAACAAACATAGATACACCATCTGAAATAAAAGCAATCACATAAAACATCATAAACGAAACACCACAAAATGTGTATATCAATATATATAACATCAATTTAAAAAATGGAGTATATTACAAATAGGTCAACCCTCATTATGGTCGTGCTCACCAAATCATATACAAAATGGGGGGACTCTGCCCCTATTTTGGTCTTGGCCTCGCCCATATACATCAGTACATACAAAAGTTGTGGGCCTTGGTCATATACATCACTAAGCACCTAGGGTGCTTCTAACTCAAGAAATCCACCTGCAGGAGCCCTAGCTGGGGGTCCTCCCCTGGCTTGAGGTGCCTCACTAGCTGGTGGCCTCATCTGCCCAGTCAACTCTGCCCCTACGACAATTGCCCATCGTACCAGCAGGTGCCAGTCTAGTTCCATCCCTACACACGTCTCCAAGATCTCCTCATCCTGGACCTTCGTTCAATGGGCCTTTGATACCCCTAGTAAGACTCGGTCAAAGCACTGACACGGGTTAGCCAACTGAACTTGAAGTTGTGCATCCTCCTCAACAGGTCCCCCTGTGGTGGTTGAGACGACCTTGCCTCTATGTCATTATGACCTCGTCGTCACCCTACTCTAGCATGTTGCTCAGGAACCTTCGTGACACACTCATGCACAACTGGGATCTCCCATCCCCATGGCCCAACATTTGCAAACACAAATAGGGTTACCAATTAGTAATCTCTCACATACATCATATACAGACATAAAAATCATCAAAAATAAAATCAACAAAACTTAGCTTGTCGGTCCCAATCCTCCTTAGGAGGGAGGATCATGTCAGGGTCATGCTAATAATCCACACTAGCATATGGATACTCCAAGATGATCTAAGGGGTCTGTAACCAAAAACCCTGGAATGCTACTGCAAAGTAACATCCCATAAGGTCGCCCCCTCTTNCCTGAAGTACATGCTCCACGATTGTCATGTGGATGCCAAAGATGCACTATGTCACTAAGGATCCATAAATCCTCACTACCATTGCAGCGACTGCATGTGTCACCAACTGTTCGATTCGGTTAATCCAAATCACTCCCCCAGCCACAACACTCTCACTTGCATAGTGGCGTCCCACCAACTTCTGCATGGTCGCACCCCCACCATGCAAATCATCAACTCCAATACAACTCCCCAGATAGGGAGGCCCATTAGAAAGTATATGTTAGTCTTCGCTGATAGCTCCATCGCCTAGCCTCAAACCTCAAAATCCCTCTAAGTAGGCCTCCACATCCCCACCACAAAGGTCAAAAGTTCCTCCTGGGAACACAATGGGGCACACTAAAGGTATTTGAGCAAACCATAGCAAGCCGACTCAAAACATGATGCCGCGTCTGCCATTACTCTTGTATAGAGGGCCTCCTAGTCCCTTTCGCCAATACACAGACATTCTGGTGGAATTATGCAAGATCACAATATGCGGAAAACAAACAAAAAACAATCCCAAAGATCTGTTAGTCAGCATGGCAAAGCATCAACCCCCAAAACAACTCTCTTGCATAATCTATATGATTGTTCCTCAAATAGTCGCTCTTATTAGCGCGATTGAGGGATGAACAATCATGCCAATTGCATGGATGAAGGATGAACAATCGCGCCAATTGGCATGACTGTCCATCCTTCAGTCGCATTGAATCCACATGATTGTCGCCCAATTAGGAGCGTTGATCAACACGATTGTTCAAATAAGAATCACGTTGTTTCGATGTGATTGTAAAAGGTCATCGACATTGTATGGCACGGGCGATCAAAACGTACTTGCATTGATTAGTGCATGTATCTTCTAATTGCCCGTGTGAACCATACGATCCACCTTGAAAAATGGATTGTACGACCATCCATACTCTCCTAAGAAAAAAATTGAAAATTCCAAAAAGACCGGGAGGTTAGGACCCCTTACCTGGCTCTCTCACAGCTGCAATCCGATGTCCAATGGGCGTGCAAAAGAGCTTGAACTCTCACAAACCACTCATACTCACATCTGTCCATGTCACCAGACCCAAACTTCCTTTCGCCCATACAGGAGTGCAATAGCTTCATTTTCCAAATCGTTCACATTGTTGGGATCACCATTTTTTACTCCACACAACAATATGATCCATCATGCTCTTCACACACCTTCCTCAGGACCCCTTTTTCCCAGTTACAAGTACGCTTACTCACTATCACTTTGTTAAATTCTCACATTATGTTTTTACTATCAGGCATTTTTCACTTCCTGTATTCGGTTTTTGTGTGCAGGTACTCATCAAGAAGCTCACAACACTTACGGTTCCAATCATCCCATGACCCCTTCAAGTATATGTTCAAAACTAGCATGTAGTCATTCCCTCTGCTAACAATTGTGTTTACCAACATTTCCCTTCAGCATCTGCCCGCCTCTGGGTTCACCATGCCTGGTACCACAATAACTTCACCCGAATTCACTTGCATCGGGTTGTTGTGTACCCACATGGGTTGTCTCATACTTCTTAACCCCTAGATAGATTAACACCCATGCCATTTATCCCATAAGCACATGAGTCCATGTAGTTCACACTCCAGAGAATGAACCTCATATTTCTTCTCATCATATTGCTAGCTTACACGCCTATGGATTCCCATATCATCTACCATTTTGATTGGTTTTGTTAAATGCACCTCAACGTTTTCATCGACCGCTCATCTCCTCTAAGACCGATGATCCATCTGCAAGTCCAATCCCTCATCCACTCACCCATACAGAGACCCACCCTTGGCCCTCCCATCCTTCATTTTGTTTCAAACACTTGTGCCTTCATAAGGCCAAGCCATCTTTTCACTGGGGCACTTGTCTCTGTACGTGCACATTCAACCCAAACCATTTTTTGATTCATTTGGTAATTGTATAAAGTACCTTTTTGATTTACAACAAGCAAGTAGACTTAGGCCATCATATCCGATGGAGCTGTTTTTTAATTGGCGACAAACCTTGTTGCCCTTGGATGGAGCATTTATATTGGCCAAACCTCGAGTGTCCCAATACCCTCTGTCACGACCCCCGAGTTTTCACCCCTAACTCCCAACTCTTTGTAGCCTCATCACCTTCAATAATAATTAAACAATACCTTGCCATTGCCTAATTGTCCCCATGACATTAGACACTTATTGTCGAATTAAGTTTTTGATTGCTGCCCCTGTCAGTTGTCGCTTATGCTCCGACCAAGGGAAGTATCAAGTCCCATTTACTACCGGCCTCGTCCATCTTTACTAACCAACTACCAATCTTACAAGTCAGTACCTGATACCATATTAATTAGTTGATACCAAGGAGCACTTTGCCCCTTGTAGTCATGGCTCCATTCCTGTCGACCTCAACACCCGTTTCTAGGAATGTTGTAGTATCTTGGTTCTCATTACCCTACAAATGACGAGCCTTCGACAGGACAGAGAGAGTCATCATTGCTCTTTGCTTATGTTGACCCCCCTAATGTTTGACATCAATAACTATCCATATCAGGGTGGGTCTTACTTAGCGACAGTTGTAGTTCTCAGTACCAGTTGAAGACCTCTAGACTTGCAAGGCTATCCATGCCTCTGAGTCATGAACACCCATCACATATGTTCACTCCAAATTCCATGGTAAGTTCTCATTCATAAAATCATTTGTCGTTACTGATGCCCCTGAGGGCGTTGCAAATTTCTACTTCATCAAGGTTTTGTTCAACTACAAGATCATCTTAGTTTTTCATACTTCGCATGATTAGACCATAGGCCTCCACCTCTTGTCTATCGTTGGAATTATTTCTGCTTATGGCATGAGCATGGGGCATGCCCACCATGTTTGTATAAAGATCCCATATTTTTTAGGGTAGTGTTTTTACAAGTGGATCTCTCCTCCTTTCTCCAAAAGACCGTCCTTTTCCCTTCAAGCCTCTCTCTCTCTCTCTCTCTCTCTCTCTGTACAAGAATCAATGCACACAACAAAATAAATGATGATGTATTTCAACTATACAATTGCTCCTAACCTCACACATTAGGGGGCATCTATTATCACCTAAAAATCACTCACGAAGCTATACAGGGATCACAAGAGAAGTCATCAAGTTCAATACACCAAAGTACATACAACATTAATAGACCTCATTCAACAAATCAAGAAACTATGGAAAGTGGGTTTTGGTAACTTTGCGCGACCTGCCAAGGGAAAAATAGCGTGATCCGCGCACTTCAACGCGAATTTCCAAAATAAGTTTAGTGCGATTTGCGCACATCAACGCGCCTTGACAAACTGAGGTTAGCACGGTCAGCGCGATTGCACTTAAAATCCGATCGAATTTGGCGAAAATGACGCATTCATGGCGCCGCCTGCAGTTCATGTCACCTCAACTTAGAGGTCGACTCTTCAATTTGAGAAAATATAACTTCACAAAGACTCCATCGCCTACGAGAACTTCCTTTCACACTCAAAACTGGGTAATTGAAGACTCAAAGGAGGCTATTTAAGAAAGTCGTAAGTACGCATTCAAAGGAGAAAAAATAATGTAAGGTTAAGTTGGTCATTTGAGTTTTGAGAATTCTCATTTCTCCCAGACTCATCCACATGGTCATATCTGTCATTGTTTGGCGTACTGAACCTCTTACCACTTGAGAACTTTGTGCACCTCTTCACGTCATTTTAGTTCAGAGAGAGAGAGAGAAAAGCTCCAACCGGAACAACAAGGACCCTCCCAAGGAAGATCATTTGTGCTCACACTACCCTCTACAGTGTTATCAATACAAGCCTTGTCTGTTATAACAATTATGTGTCTTTTTATCAACTCTTGTATGTGGCTTCGTATACACTTATTTTCATGTATTTATTTACAATTTACTAACCTTAAAATATACTCAGTGGTGTTAGTATAACGCGTACTAAACCTTAATAGCTGGGTTGCTCACCCATGTGGTAAATTCAGCTAAACATTTTTAAATAAATTCTCAAATTTTCATTATTAAACAATAAAAAATAAATGATATTCACTAATCAAATTTAAGATAAATAAATAAATAAATAACACCTTTTTATAATTGAAAAAATATTTTTTAACAACCTAAAGTCGAACTTTAGAAAATCCAATTGTTATGGCCAAAATCATAGGAAGTCAAATAAAAAAAAGCTTGACCGCCAATAGGCAGGGAATAATAACACCACAAGCTAAAGATGGCGCATTAAAGCTTTGCAAGAGGTGATTTACCGGAATAGCCGGTCAACAGGTTAGGGTTTTGGAGTTAGGAAGGTTAAAAAGGCATTTGTGCTTCTTTCAGCTAATGTTTAAATTGGTTCAGTAGGGTTTTGAGCATCTGTGAGTAGGGGCGGATCGAGAGGAGCTGAAGATGGTGAAGGGACGCCAAGGAGAGCGTATCAGGTAAGAGATCTTCAATGCCATCATTTTCCCTTCGTAGAAGAAGTTATTATGCCCAAGACTCTATTGTTTTTAAGGAAAAAACGAGCTGTCCTCAGTGAAAAACTTCGATGGCTATGCTTCGATGGTTATGCCTGAACATGTGCTGTCCCCGAGTCTGTGCCTCGAACCCTTGTTTTTTGCTCTTCTCTGCGGAAGATTAACAGTTTCGATGGGGGTAATGGCGTTTTCTACTGTGACGCCTATGTCTGATTGCGGCAGTCCATGAACAGCTGACTGTTTTATTTGCAGGGGACGACCATCGGTTCGCCCTCAGCCGTCCACCTCATCGTGAGCCTTCTCAGCCTCCTCCAGCGAACCTTCCACCGGCCTGTACTTTCTTTCCCATCTTCCGGACCTGTTCAAGTCGTTTTCCTTCTTTTGGTTCCTTTAAACTTGCTTCCTGATCTCAAAGCCCGTGTTGCTGTTGTGGCTGGTCAAAGTTTATACGGAGTTACTGACAAACCTTTGATCTAATAACGTGTTGAACCTAACCTCGTTGAAGGAACTCACCTGGTTACCTGTAGCAGGTTGTAGTTAGACAGTTTATTATCTAGCAGTGATAAAACGAGGTGGCGAGATATTTCATATGGAAGATTTATTATACAAATAACATTTCAAGGTGATTTCTTAAAATCGGAAGTATCTTTCGTACCAGAAAAGAAGCACGGAGGACCTGATATGACGAGAACCCTGTTATATGCTAATTTAAAATGCATGATTGAGGATAACCATGAGGCACATTCATTGATCTATGAATGCAACCACGGAGAATATAAAGGCTAGAAGAGATAGGTCCAGCATTCTCATTGAGAGCTAAGCCAAGTTTTGGAGCTTTCTTTGCCATATGAATTTGGCACATTGCCTCTCATTTGATTGAAGGATCATATTTTCACCTTCAATATCCTTTGTAGGGCATTATTGGTTTTATTTGATTGAAAGACCATATTTTCACATTAAAATGCCCTGTGAAGGCTCACAGGGCATTGTTGGTTGCAAGTTTAATCTTTGTTCACTAGTGTAATTCATACAACAATTCAACTACTTGTTGCCCTCTGCCCAACATGGCTTAACTAGAAAATTTCCTTATCCTAAAACATCGTTGAAGTTCTTTTGGCTGCCTTTGTAATCTTTGTCTCGAGTTTTTGAAGTCTGCTCTAAAGTCTAAATGCTCTTTTGATATACTGTCATTTTGAAAGCAGTTTTGCTGTATATAAAATTTAGTTAATTTGATACACTGCCATTTTGAAAGCAGTTTTGCTCTTTGTTTCGTTATCATTTCACTATCACATGGGATAATTTCTGACACTTAAAATATCAAATATAAGTCTTTAGAGTCTTCTAAATCCCTAATTCTGCACTTCTACTCTTATTTTCAAACCCTTATATCTTTCCTTCAAATATCACCTGTTTTGCCAAGTCTCAGAAATATTGACCTGCTTTAGATGAACATAATATTATTATTAAACATTTTACCCTTAACTGAGTAGTATTTATTATCGAGAAGATCCAATGCAGTATGACATGTAGACAGAGTCGACTGTACAGAGTTTATTTATTTTACACAACATTGAGCGAAGGGCTGCATTGTAGACTGTTCTGATTGTGTATGTGCCCACCTTACTAACATGACGAAGTCTTGACTAAGGACTAAGACTGGGGTCTGCTTGAAAGCCCTTTGTACTTGCTCCTCCTGTATTAGTTGAAAGCTGAAGGGTGACTGTTTTGTGAGTCTTATATAATGTTGTGGAATTTTGATAGATTTAAGCAATTGTGTTATTTGAAGCTTTCAATTAATAAGGAAAATTTATTTAAAAAAAAATATTAATTTGCCTTTGCGTTGATTTTAAAAAAAATATTAATTCGCCTGTGTGTGTATATTTAGGTTGTATGTTCGAGGGATCATCCTTGGCTACAAAAGGTATGGAGCTGAAATCCTTTCTAAGACGTCTCATTACAAAATTGTTTGTTGAGCTTGATTATTGACTATTTCTTTAATTTTGTCAGGTCTCTGATATATTATATATATGGAAGTGCCCATGAGTCCTGTTGATTGCTATTTCCATTTTTTATCATTAATTTTGTTTTTATTTTTGTTTTCCCAATTGAGCAGGTCGAAATCAAATCAGTACCCAAACACTTCTCTAATTCAAATCGAAGGAGTCAATACACCAGAGGAAGTGGACTGGTATCGTGGCAAAAGGATGGCCTATATTTACAAGGCAAAAACCAAGAAGAATGGAACTAATTACAGGTGCATTTGGGGCAAAGTTACAAGGCCACATGGTAACAGTGGTGTTGTTAGGGCAAAATTTAGGACGAACTTGCCACCAAAGTCCATGGTATGTTTAATATAATGTTGTACTTTATTATATCTTTGAGTAGACCATGACTATGTTCATTTAATGACATGCAATGTTTGGTAATGCCAGGGAGGGAGAGTGAGAGTATTTATGTACCCCAGCCGCATATGAGGTACATATCCAGTCTTCCTATTAGGATTTTCATTTTCTATTCTGGAAATCTGGCTTTTTTTGTGTATGGTCTCGTTGCACATGGCTTATGCATTTGAAATTACAAATCTGTCAGTCTCTAATATTGTTGTGTTGTGTTCTATGGTTGCAGGTTGCTGTTGCTACTTGCCCTAGAAAGCCTCGGGTGTTTCATTTTTTAGTTTTGTTCCGATATGAAGGGCCTATTGTTGTAGAAGACGTTGATTTATGAGCTTTTAAAAAGTTTGTCAAAACATTTTCCTCCACTGGAAGATGTGATGCAGCTTTTTTACCTTTTTTTTCTTAGAATATTTACATCTTTTGTTATTTTATTGTATCCTCACTTAACTATATTAGGTGAGAACTATGAAATCATGATTTTGTCAAGATGAGTACTGATAGCTTTCTGGTGTAGACATCTGCACATGGTCTTATGTTCTCAGCATTTTTGGTTGTCTTTATGTGCCCTTTAAAATGTTCCGTTCATAAAAAGAGATCAAATATGAAATTTTACTGAAGTTATATGTATGCTGTTAAATATGACTGTTCTTGCAAATACACAAATGTAGCTGTTGTATAGTGTGTATGTACCCAAATTAGTTAATCTTCTCTTTGTTATAGTAGCAAATTATGGGGTGGAAGCACTAGGTTATAAAACATCATCTCTTTTCTTTGTTATAAAACATGTTGAACTTAGCAATTCTGGTTGCTTTTCAGTAAGAATTTTGCCCTGTTTTTGCGTGATATTTTTTTGTAGAGGCACACCAGTTTTTGTATGATCATATTCAAACTTAGGTCGTACATGTATGTGTTAAATGCTCTGAATTTGTTTTTGCTGAACAGTCATCTGGTTAAATAGGAGATATTATACAGGATAAGTTCCATCCCTAGAACATTTTAATTTTTCTTTGACCAGACCAACTTGTCTTTTGTTTCCTTGAATTGAACATGACTTGCCTTAAGTTTATCTATATTGTATATGCTTCCCACTGGGCCTTTGCTTGTCTGCTAGGTTGTAATGCTCTGCTTTCTTCCAATCTTGGTGTGTAATGGAACAAGTTTCAGGGAAGGTAGTTTGTGCCAAATTGAATATGCTTTCTCTAAGCAGAACATTAATCACTGCTTCTGATTGTTTACAATCATTTCCACATCCCAAGAAGGGATCTATCCCAATCTTTACTCTTTCTCCTTTCCCTGCCTTCCCTGCTAACCAGTTTTCCATCAAGGGGAAAGCCAGCAGTCCTGGACCATTGCTTCCCATATGATTGTGAAGGGTATCATCTCCAAGTTTTTATGGAGATGAGTCAAGTGTATTTCTGAACTTGGATTTGATTCAAGTTTTTATGGAGATGAGTATCTGATCCAAGTTTTTATGGAGATGAGTCGAGTGTATTTCTGAACTTGGATTTGATTCCATAGCCCATCCTTTGAAATTTGTCTCCACACACTTTTAGCTGCAAAGAGCCTACCCAAAGTGAAATATGTACTTTAGTCCCCAAGCCCCCTAATGCTTTGAGTTTGCTATTGCTTGATATTTGACTTTTAGGGGGATGCCTTTCTTCTCCTTGTACCCCGACCAACAAAATCTAAAGGTTATCCTCCTGATTTTTCTAATAAACCTTTTTGAAGTGTATGCTAGAGATTTCCAATATACTGGGATTGCTTCCAACATGGATTTCAGATTTGACAAGGACTAATATTCCTCCTGTAGATAACCATCTGTTGCACCAATTATTTATACTCGTTTCCACCTTTGATAGCTGCCATTTCCAATTATTTTTCCAATAGTTATTTGGTTTAATAAATAAAACTAAGTATTTATGTATTGGAACATGGTGCAATTATATGGGAAAAGCTGTAGAATGTGTCCGATCCGGGTCTCCTCTCTAAGCCATTAAAACAAAGAGTTTTTTTGCAAACTGACTGTCATACCTGTAGTAGAGATCCAGGATTTCTTTTAACTTACATCTCTCCATGTCTCATCACAAAAAAGCAGAACGTCGACGAAAAGATGGATCAGATGTCAGATGTGGAGTTATGCTAATTTTAATACCTTCTAGAGCTTGTGATCGTATTGGCCCTTCCAATTTTAATACACTTTCGACCTCCTGTTCTTTTTGGCTGTTATTTGCTTAAAATTATTGGGGCTTCATGTCGGATTCCTCCCCATTTACGTGGTTTGATGAAGGGTTTCATACCAAATTCTTTGCCAATATGCTGGGATTTCCTTGCTCCTTTTCCATTATTCTATGCCATGAAGCCTGGTTTGTCCCTGCATGAAGGCTATCAGTCTTCAGACAAATCAAGGCTTCCATAACTGCTATGCTGTCTTCCAATGTGCAAGAGTCCAACCCAAGAATGGAATGGAGTCACTCGCAACATTGTAGGTCAGTTGTGCAAGTTGCATTACAATTTTTCCCATGGAATTTTTTCAGATGGGATGTGGATTGATTGCAGTTAGTGGTAAATGCAAATAGTGGTCCTTATGTCTAATTCATTGATGGGGGCTTTGTCTATTGTTTTGTCACTCTTAGCTCTCTGCAAATTCTGTACTTGTCAAAATACAATTTTTTTGGTAAGTTCCAAATTTATTATGTCACAAATATATAACTCAATTGTATGTCACTGAGTTAAACAATGATCCTCTCGATCCAGGCTTAATACCCAGAGATATATTATCTTAAAACCCCTCCCTTGGATGCAATTGTGAAATTGTATTCTAACAAGACATATTTTGCCTGAAGTCACCAATATTACAGAGCTAGGAAAAACCTAGAACTCTCCTGCCAATTCTTTAACAGAACTCTTACCAAAACAGATCACAAAGCTTACTTAGCTTTGTCCATTTGAACTCTGTTATAATTATCGAGAACCCCGTAGGGTTTAGAAACCTCATGACCTTGAGGTATTATTTTTGTGCCTGATGCTGGTTCTCAAATAAGATTCTCCCTAAGCAATAGCCCCATGGGATAGCACAGTTGGTGAGACATGTGCACACTCACTCGGTACGGGGTCAAGAGTTCAAGCCTTGTGTCCCCGGGGTTGCGGTTTAGCACCCTTACCATCCACGAATGTGGAGAAGTATTGGTGAGTTTCCTGTGCCTATTTCCCTGGTGAAAAAATATTCGCTCTAAGCAAGCAAGATTAAAAAAATGATTTTTCAACACTCTAAATAAATTTTTTGAACACAAATTCAGTCTGGCAAGTTCTGGTATCTAATGGATTTATCTCTGTATAAGAACAATTTAACTGGTCCATTACCACAAAACTTTGGTAGTTTTTCTGATTTCAGTACCATAGGTGCATCAGAGAATGGTCTCACTGGTATTCTTCTCTCTTCCTCATATTATCTTTAAAGGGTTAAATTGGTTTTCTTTTTCTGCAAAATTTCTTTACAAGAGCGAGTCCCAGTATGACATTCTCTCTGGCCCTATACCTTACACATTTGGATTTGCGGTGCTCTCACTGAAATGAACCTTGCTGGAAATACAGAGTGGTCCTATGCTTTATTCATTGGGATCCATACAAGTCCTCATTTCTCTTAACCTCCATCAATCAGCATAGTGGTCAGATTCTAAACAACCTTTCTTCATTGAAGTTCAGTTTGCTTATTTTTTCCAGCAATCATTTGACAAGCTCTACGCCAATGTCTTTGATTAGCCATAGTTTTTCTGGAAACACTAGCCTACATATAAACAGTCAATTCAGAATTCCTAAATCCAACGCCTCTCTAGTCCAAGAAGTAGATTGCATGCAAGGCTTGTCATTATGGGTTTTATCACTGCAGCTACACAGATAATTCTTCTTGTAGGATTCCTTTAGCACAGAATAGTAATGAAGCCCCTATCCTGGGATATTGAATCTTTTCACAGGTTTAGCTTCACTGGAAATGACGTTTTCTATTGCTTGAAAGAAGAGAATGATATTGGAAATGGGGGATCTGGAAAATTACACGAAAGGACATATTGAAATCTTTTCACAGGTTTAACTTCCCTGGAAATGACATTCTATATTGCTTGAAGGAAGAGAATGGTATTGGCAATGGGGGATCTAGAAAATTGCACAAAAGGAGAGCTAGGCGATGAACAAGTTATTGCACTAAAGCAGCTCTAGACCAACAACAATGCCATGTAGCTCAACCGCAGCAAAGAGGTACTCACATCATGAATTTGAAATAGTGGTTGAAACTTTAGGCTCTATCAGACAAAAATATAGTGAACCGACTGCTGCGTTTCTAGCACAGATTCAGATCACCATGTATACAAATACATGAAGAATTTGAGTTTTTAGAATAGATTGCATTATTCAATGGGTCCAACATTGAATTGGAAGGGCTATCAAATAGCACTTTGAATCCACCCCCAATGGAAATGATGCAAGTGCAGGAAATTGGGGGTTCCCTAGTTCCACTGGATGGCAACATGGCTGGAAAATTAGGGTTTCTAAGTCCGTTTGGAAGAAAAATGAGCAAGCGCGGGGAACTTGGGGTTTCTGAGTCTGCTGGGATTTTTGTAACACCAAAATCAGCTAAGCATGGCTTGGAGTTCTCATCCAAGCTATTACTAGTGTGAACATCTGTGGAAAATAGCCTATTAGTGTCAAGCCTATGTTAAAAATCTTAAGACTATTATTGTTGAAGAAGGTTTATGCAGTCCATCAATAAGACTTATATTATATGAAAAGTTGTTGCTTCCTGAGAGGGTCAATTCTTCCATGGTTGAAAAAGATAATACTCACACTGATTAGAGAGGTATTATCCGTTCATAAGAGGGAAACAATAGATGACACAAATGGAATTTGGCTCATATGGAGTGACAATGGTCTGTGTAAGGGTTGATGTTGAAATCACACAATCACTAAGAGTAACGGTCAAATATGTAGAGGAAAATTATATGGGAGATTTTTAGTGAATGATTCTTTAGTGGCCCCAATTAGCTCTACAATACATGAGTATGTTGATAAAGGATGTGGATGAAAGAGATAAATTTATACTCGCAGCTTTCACCACTTTGACAATGCGGAACATCCTTTTTATAATGTCCCCAGAAATTAAACTTGAAGCTTCTATTTTTTTGCAAGGAGAAATTTGCAGAGAAGCCCAAGGGATGCTTTCCCTTATTCATTGATGGCATCCCTATTAAATGGTTGGTATAGAGCATGTCATTGAATTAGGAGGATTTGAACCGTGCACCTACTGGCACAGAACCAGTCAAATGCCCAGCAATATTGGTGACAACCTATTGATCTAACCCCTTGTGCTTAATTTGGAGCTTCTATTATTATTACTCCAGTGAGAAATTCTGAAAAAGACATACCCAAAGTCTAAAATTGAATCCTATGAAAGAACATGATCCCCAAGTTTAGTCAACAATGTTGAAAATGTATTTTGATGAAAACTTTTAGGGAAAGGTGGATGACAAGAGTCTCTGCTAGAGAAGAATCAAAATGATAATAATATCAAGGAGCTCCCAAGACGAAATGTGATGCAAAGGATAGGCAGTTGAAAGCAAACAGAAGAACTCCCAACGAAGAAGAAAGTTGAAATGGTCGCAAGGAGTGATCACTTGTCTCTCCCTTGGTATCCCTTGGTATTTTCATTGATGACATGCATAGTCAGACCTTTAATGAAAGCTATAATCATCTTTTTTTTTTCCAACGAAATGCACATCCTTGGGGAAATTCATGGGGCAGTTCGGCAGTTCCCATCATTTTGAGTATGGTAAGTCAGGGTAAACTGGTTTGTTGCAATTTTGGCAACTTAACCTGACAGGGACATCGAGTTAGGCCTAATATTCGGAGGGGCAGCCAGCTTAGTTACTTGACATGGGACGTCTTGCTTTTTTATTCACAGCACTCAACCACTGAAATTAAACCTCCGAGCTTGAAGCTTTAATTACCTATCAATCGTTTGAAGACTTTTGCTTTTATGAGCTAAATATTCAGAGAAGCAGCCAGCCTAGGCACTTGACCTGGGACATCTTGCTTGTAATTTATAGCACTCGACCACTCAGACTAACCGACTTGCTTGTAATTTATAGCACTCGACCACTCATACTAACCCACCAAACTGGAAGCTTTAATCACCTATCAATCGTTTAAAGGCTTTTGCTTTTGTAAGCTAAATATTCAGAGAGGCAGCCAGCCTAGGGACTTGACCCGGGATGTCTTGCTTTGCACTCAACCACTCAAACTAACCCACTGAGCTGGAAGCTTTAATCACGTATCAATCGTTTGAAGGCTTTTGGTTTTATGAGATTTAGATGAGCTATATTTCATAAGATTAGTTTTAATTCTCTTCATTCCTTCCCGTGGCCCATGTATTTTTCCCAACCACGTGAAGGCATTGTCGTTGGAACTAGAGTGTCTTCAATTTACAAGTCAAATAGCTAAGTGTACTATAATTGATTTTATATCTTCAGGAATACTCATGGATTTTTATTGGATCTAATTGTTATATTTGCAAGGGAATGCGTTGCTATTCTAGATTATATTGTCTATCTTACGGCGCCTTATTGATGGGAGGTCTCATAATGAATGTTGCCCTTGAAATATGGACATAATTCACAAACATAAATTTATGTGCAAAAGGAGTGGTGCCTGTTGGGAGATGCCATTGTTTTTGAAATCAATAAAGAGCTAACTATGATAGGAGTGGTGGCGGAGGGGAAATGCCATTTTTTTTAAACCAACAGATATTTAACTATGATTTCACATCTAGATGTCTGTATTTTTCTATCCACAGGTAGAGGTTTTAGAGGTTGTAAGCTACTCTTTGGCGGGTTTCAACAATTGTTTCAGGAAATCATTTTGGTACAGTTCTGAATTCAACTATGATTTAACTATGATTTCACATCTAGATGTCTGTATTTTTCTATCCACAGGTAGAGGTTTTAGAGGTTGTAAGCTACTCTTTGGCGGGTTTCAACAATTGTTTCAGGAAATCATTTTGGTACCAATTCTGAATTCAGCTCAAGATGTAGTATCGAACAACTGATTCCTTGACCTAGCATGCCTAAAACAGAGGGTTCAAAAGATCGTATAGAAGTTAGCTGTATATCGAATATCTATATAACAATTTATATTTTAAATAAATGGGCAGCTGGGCTAAGAAAAGGTAGAAGGTCTCTCATTGATCATTGGTAGATTGCTACAATGCACGAGAGGATCCAATTATCCCCAAGTGAGCCCTATTGAGATTGCTAGCTTAAATAATGTTGACAGAAAGCCAAACAAAGACAGGCATGTTTCTCTCATTGTGTGCGCACTAGTTTGTTATGGAGAGAAACCATTGTTCAAAGTATTTGCTGGCAAATTTATAGTGGTAATGTGAACTTCTTTATGGAGCTCTTGGTCGGCCCGTTGAAAAAATTTCATAGCTCGAGAGTTATTTTGTCTGAATTGGAAGCCTAGTTCATTTGAGATCCTCTGTAGATTATGGCTAATCAGATTTACTACATGTCAGGAGACAGTATTTGTTTATATTGTCAGGAGACGGTATTTGTGTAGATTGTCCATTTGGTAGGAGGAGATTACATGCAAGATTCATTTTCTCAAAGGCCATCAGCGAGGAAATACGAGTGACGTTTTTAGTGAAGGATGTTGCTTTTAAAATAACATTTGCCTATGCTAGTTTTGACCA
>JASDQU011443711.1:2717-17031 GCA_032191745.1 Picea mariana
ATCCAACCTTTTGACTATAATTTGTCCCATGTGAGTAACTTGTTCTCCACTGCCAGCCAAAAGAAGAGGATAATCTTCAGTTGAACTTTCCACTTCCACAAACTTGCTTTCCAACCTTGGCTAACAGAAAGGTTGAAAGTGGAAATGTGCGCATCATAGAAATTTTTAATAGATAGCACACCTGAAGCGTCCCCTCCAAACCAAAGAAGCGAATCAGCTTGGTCCCCCCTTAGAATTACACCCGATTTATTCAAGTCAGCAATGAAAGTACTCCACTCCACCGTGCGCGCACCAGTTAAATTCAGATCAACACTTGATTTCCAAACCTCTGTCAAGGTATTCTGATTTACACAGGATGAAGCTTGGGCTAAATTAATGATATTGTCATTTATAAACTGCACCAGTTCCTAACTGAGCCTAGCACGATCCCCCATGCCAAGAATCACATCTTTGCCTATAGCAATAAGACGCCCATCCCCTGGCCTCCAACAAAGCCAATGAAGAATAACCGACAACGATATGAGGAGACTTGACCACAGCCTCGAGACTACACGCCGATTGTGTTGATGTTGTCTGAGCCAATTTACAAGAGAAGAAGCTTTTAAATATTTGTCCATGACAATCTAATGCCAGACACTTTGATGTGTTAGAAGTCTCCAAAGAGTAGCAACATTAAGTGCTAAATTGAAATGATAGAGGTTACGAAACCGCCACCCCCCATTTTTTTTTGGTCTGGCGAGAAGATCCCACCTGCAAAGATGATATTGACAAGAGTCTGACCGACCATTCCATAAGTAATGAAAAATCAGTTTATGAATCTTATTAAGGATAGAGAAAGGCAAGGATTCTAGAGACATCCAGAAGACCGGTTGTCCTTCTAGGATAGATTTGATGAGAATGTATCTTCCTCCTAAGGAGAGCCACCGATAATACCAACCCAAAATTCTCTGAGAGAATTTTGCAACTAACTAGCCCCAGTCTGAAGCTCGGTTTGGACCACTCTTTAAGTAGTACCCCAAATATTTGAAACCATTTGAAAGTTTGAAAAAAGAAAATCAAAGAAGAGATTTGAACATAGAAAGATCCAGGTCATTGAGCCCTTCATAAATGACAGTCGATTTCAGTTGACTTACTGAGAGTCCTGTAGCGCTACAAAATAGCTCAATGATATCTTTTATCTGCTTCCAATCAACAATACTCGCCTTTGACATCATAAGAATGTCATCTACAAAGAGCAAGTGCAAAATTTTAGTCATTCTAGAAACATTTATACCTGAGATCACTCCTTCGGCAACTGCTTTCTTCAATAATAGGCTGAGTCCCTCCATCATAAGAATGAAAAGTAGGGGGGAAAGTGGACAGCCTTGACGAACTCCCCTCTCTCTTCTGAAAAATTCCAAAGGTTCTCCATTTACTAAGACAACTAAGGATGAAGAAGTTACACAGGACATAATCCAATTTGTTAATTGAATACCCAAGCCCACTTTGAGAAGAATCAATCTGAGTTGACACCAGTCAATACAGTCATAAGCTTTTCGTAAATCAAGCTTTAAAACAAGAGCTTTGATCTTCTTCTTTGTTATGCTGTGAATACTTTTGCTGGAAAAAGCACAATCTTAGCCTCAACAATAACAATATACAATGCTACCTTTCTTGCATATAACATCTAGGGTGAAACTACATTTTGGTCATAAAGTAAGATTTAAAACTACTTGTGATTGACTAAGAGCTCATATCCTTCTTCCGACTTAAGGAAATAGGCTAACGATCCAACATGTTCACTGCCCAAGAACTAGAGGTATCTTGTAGGAGCCAAAGTATGCCCTCTTATGGACAACCAAAGTGTTATTTCCAGTGACTTGGTTTGCCATTAACAGGTTATTTCAACTTGCTTGGTTTTCCTTGAATAACAATGAGTCCATTGATGATTATGGTTGTCCTCACTCTTGACAAATGAGTTATGATATATTTTGCCACCTTAAAAAAAGGTTAAGAATTTTCAAGATAGTTTTATGATGAAAGTATTCATCAATTAGGTAAACTTATAAGTTCCAAAAAATTCCTATTAAATTTGGAAAATAATTTTCACAAAAGTTTGTAATAAAAATAAATAAATAATTCCACCAAAAATAAGTTAAGTGTGGAATAAAAAATGTAAGTACTTATTTCTTTGACTTTTAATAAAAAATTTGTTGGTTGTAGTAAAATAATTAACAACAATGAAAAAATGATGAAACATGTTATGTCATGCAAATCTCACTGTAATTCCTATGTTTTGAATGCTTTTAATAATCATTATATTTGAATATCTTATGACAGTTCATGATTCTCACTCCCATTTCTACAAAGCTAACCTACTCCTTGTAAAACACTTAATTGTTCTATGCATATCTTTTGCTTTCATTCCCTTAGGGGGCGCCCACATGAAATTATGAAGTAGGTGTCTCAAAATTAACATAGACTGAACAAAATTAATACCCAATTGTTCACTAAGGAAAATCCTATGCCCTGCATCAAATGGGAATAGTAATCATGACCCTTAATAGCAACATCTTCCTCAATAAATCTCTTAGGCCTAAAGGTCACCAAGTCCTTCCATACAATTGGATCCCCAATAATAGCGCACACATTTATAGGTACATTGGATGCTTTGGGTATATCCTCGCCACCTATATTGACACTCTATGTTGCTTTATGTGGAAGTATTATAGGAGTGGGTGGATGCAATCAGAGGGCCTCTTTTGTGATGCACTGCAGGTATGGTAGATGAGGAAAACCAATGTCATTGACCACTCTTTCTATCTCTTCCTATACTTTCAATTGATTTTGTGGATTACAAACAAGTTAAACCATGGCCCATTCTATAACTATTGTTGTTGTATTCATACCCACTGTGATCATATCCCGCGATACGCCATAGGAAACAACTTATTGTATTTGTATGATGAATTGGTAATGTTGAAGAAACAAAGATAACAAAGGACAAAGACACTTTATAATGGATGAAAGCATAAAAAAAAATAAAAAATGATGCAAATCAGAGGGAATGGATCTACTAGGTAGAAGGATCATCCAAATTATTATTACTAAAATAGATCCATCTTAACTCATAATTCCATGAGGGATAAGAAAGCTCCAGGTAAAAACCTCAATGTATTTGAACCCTAAAACTATTTAACTACATTAAGGTGCTATTGATCCGTCTCAAGGTTTTAGATCTCTCTAGCCTTCAAGTTTGGGTATGAGGAACCCCCAAATTCAATTGACACTTAAAACATGATTGCAAGGATGTGTAATGTAGACTTATGGCTTATCCAAAGGAGGCCAATAAAAATACCCTCACTAAGATCATATTTTTCTTGTAGAGTGAGTAATGCATCCATAACATTTTGTTTGGCACCAATCACCTACTTGGAGAGTGTATTCTCTTCCATGTTGGCTCTGGGGACGTTGTCTCTCCTTACACTATGCTTGGCGAACACTCCCTCTTCAGTGGAAACATCCAACGGAGATAGGGAATGTGCTTGGCCATGATGAGAGAAGCTCCCAACTTCAATCATGTTGCAACAATTTCCTTAAACTCCACACCTTATAGTTCCATCTTCCCTTCTTCATTCATAAATATTTTCCGAAACAATCTAGATGTCACAATTAACATATGTTTCTTCACCACCATGGACTTGCATATTCCTTTTGTAAGAATAAAACAAGACCACCTTTTTTTAGTTCCATAATCACTGACACGTAATACCGAAAATTACATAGCCAAGAAAATCAAAGTTCACTAAAAATATTATTGTTTTGGAAAACTAATGCGAACTAAATTCTTTCCCTAAACAACCTCATATGGAAAATTTTCATAAAAAAAAGTTAAATACTCAAACCCATTTACAAGCTATACTCGATTCATTAGAAGACTTCGCCCCAAGACATTTTTGGACCAAAAATCCAGTCTTTGAAATATTAAAAAGGTGTTTGATTCAAAGATCGATTTTTTTTTTTAAAGATACTTCCTCTTATCACAGTGCCCTTCCTCTTAGCAATTTTTTCACAAGAAAAACAACATCTTTGGACAAATTCAATATTTGTTTAAACATTAGTATTTTATTTGATTTAAAGATTTTTTTGATAGATGGTTATTTTTTTATAGCAATGCTGCAAGTGTGATCTTCTCCAATTTGAGAGTGTTACAATGAAATACAGTTACTTACATAGAAACTTTTGGCTTGAAACAAACTACTTGCATAGCCAAAGAACTTAAGTCTAGGAGGGGAAAAACATGTCTTTAGAAGATTTGAACAAATTGACATTTGATGAGGTATCTATCCAAACTAGAGCTAGAGGTTTTTGTTGCTTAATGATTTAAGAATATTTCTCCTAGGGTATACACATTAACATCCTTACAGTGTCAATTGCACAAAAATCATTGATTTTTGTACCTATACATTTTCTGTATAATACAAAAGTATTTTTTCAAAAACATACGTGGTCTAGACAGTGGAGAGAACACTGGGATTGAATAATAAAGATATTTTGAGGTAGAGAGAAACTATACAAAACTAACCAAAGGAGCTCAACAATAGCTCAAATCTATTAAGAAAGTAGACATCACATCTAACACTCCATTTTTGATGGTGTAATAGGTCCAACTAATTTCGATGTGTACTTCGAGATAACAAATCCAAGTTTATTACAAGTTGAATTTCATGTGTTATCCACTGATAATGAATATATATTAGCAATTGTACTTTATTGTTTATACCATTATGTATTAGTTCAATTGGTTAAGTGACCATAATAATTGTAGCAAGCATACAATTAAACATTGTAATAGTATAAAGGTTTTGAAATTTTGAATTAACCTCAATATATTGCAAAAATATCACCATGAGAAGAAGTTACATGAATGATAATTTTATATCCTCAAAACAATACACAAATATGTAATAAATTGATGCACAAATACATTGACCTAATTACATAGCAAGTAGCATACAACCACATAAATGGAGGAAAAAGTAGTTTAGAATACAAAATCTAATATCTATATCTATCTATAAAAATACACTTATAAAATCTGAAATACAATCATGAACATCTGCAAGAAATCATTTTCCATAGACAAATTTCCCTATGTAATACAAAATATCACTAACAAGGAGATTCCAATTTATAAACACAACCCTATCTAAAATTGACTAGAACCACATTAAACAAAAACAATAAGTACATAGTTGAAGGAAACACATTCCTTGCGAAAGCTAAGGCATCAAAATAAAACCCATAAGAGTATAGTGTATATAGAACATCTAATAATACAACAAACCACATTGTAACTCTAAAAACAAGCTCAATTTAGTTAACAATGTTAGATGACCTATCCATAACATTTTTTTAAATTTTATGTGCATTTTAACTTTGTTGTAAAAGTTAAAGTTGGTTGAATTCTATTGGGAAAAGGTTACTAACGTGGAATTTAGGATGAGAGTGGACTTGAAAAATAAATGTTATAAAATTAAAGTAAATCGAATACTTGAAAGTTGGGTGTGAACATAGGTTTGTGTGTAATAGCCCCAGAATTTCAGATAATGATCATACTTCTTGATAACTTCTAAATTTATAATGCTCCACCTACATTTGAAAGTATTTTATTAGCTAAAAAATACCCATTGAACCACCCACTTGAAAATTGACCGAATACCCATTTAATGAAAGATGTAAACTACCCTAAAAGATTGACAAAACCCTATAGTGTTTATTGTTCTCTTAAAATAGCTCCGAGGATAATTCTATTTACACTTTACTTTATTTAGATTCAAATGAATGAATCCAAAAATGTCAGCATGTAGGAAATAATACTTAGAAATAAGGAGTGAAGAAGTACCATACCTAGACAGATATGGTCGTTGCTATAGATATGAGGATGCAAAGGAACAATGGAGAGGAAAAAAACTGCATTGCACAAAAAAATCAAATATAGATTCAAATTCAAAATTCCATGAAATAAAACTAAATGATATAAATAATTATAACCTAAGGGGCTTCCATGGGTTAATACTTTGAAAAATTAACTTGGATTTGATAGGATTCAATTGAATACAAAGTGCCCAGTGCATCACTCATTACAACAACCCACCAATACATACATTTAAATCCTTAAAAGCATACATGTAGAGAAAGAAAAGAAAGAAAAGAATTCTAATTGTGGTGTTAAAAGAAGTAAAAACCTTTGCATATTATCTATTACTTTATTCCTGAATCCAATATAGGGTTAACTTGCTATGCAATGGGCTCATTCAGAATCTTATTGCAAGCTATCTTGCTCAACCCTAGAGTACCATGAATATAAAACATTAAATAAGCCAATTAATCAATGATTATGTTTGAAAATAGTCCAAGAAATAATTGAAGTGGCAAACCTTATGAGAAGTGTAGGTACAACAGAGGAAGAACCAATAATAACAAGATGGTTTGCAGAGCAACAAGTCCCTTCCTTTAGGGTAGTGGTGTCATTGCTTGTAGTTTCATTGACTGGTTTTTCAAGCTCAGACATTAGTTATTAGATATGAGCCACATGTGACATGTTTGGACACATTAGTTATCATTTGTTAGTTATTAGTTTCATTACACAACTGACCTCTAAAGTTATGACAGTTAGCGTAAGATAACAAACTGTTGCGGATTGTCTAGATTTAATATGCAATGATTATTAGATCTATGTAATTTGTTTTCTAGTCAACAATCTATCCTTGTTCCCACACTAGGAAATACTTGTAACTTGCAAGTCAATGCTCCATGCAAGAGCTAACAGTGACTTTCACAACTGACACAATCACACCACACACCGGATCTGGCCAATCTTCTCCAAAGACTGATACACTGGTTCCAAAGCAGTGAGCATTCTCTCCTTCTTCACAGCTTCAACGTTCAAGAACCAAGACACTTCAGAAAGCACTAAGCATTGTGAGATGGAGTATTAAATGTCCTTGCAAAGTGCATAAAGACTATTATTTCTAAAATTCCCTCAAATTTAATAATCTCTATATGTTGTGTGCAATATTTATGATTCTTCCACGTCCACGTGTTAGCGTCAAAGTGACATATGGAATCTCATGCAAAGAACCAAGTGTGGCATACTCGTCGAATAGTGAGGGGAAATGGAATCAGACTACAACCCAGGGATTGGAACATATAGAGGAAACTAGAGTTCGATTGTTGGGGAGGCTATCAAGTCCGGACGATAGGTCGAAGAAAGGAAAGAGTGGTTCTATCCTTGAATTCAATAATCTCTATATTTTGTGTGAAATATTTATGATTCTTCCACGTCCACTTGTTAGCGTCAAAGTGACATATGGAATCTCATGCAAAGAACCAAGTGTGGCATACTCATCGAATAGTGAGGCGAACTGGAATCAAACTACAACCTAGGGATTGGAATAGATAAAGGAAACCGACGTTCAATTATTGGGGAGGATATCAAGTCTGGACGACGGGTCAAAGAAAGGAAAGAGTGGTTATATGCTTGGCGTATCAATGGATATATGCTCTAGAGTTATGGAATGGCAATGAATCCTTCAGTCGTGCTGCTACAACACTATCAGACATGGAAGCATTAAAAATAATATACTTCATGGGCAGAGAGATAGGTTGTATGGTAAAATACCTCCCAAAAGAAATTGAAATATTCTTGATGGCCTCATAATTCATGTATCCAGTTAAAGAATTTAAATATGAGAATGATGATGCCAATGAAAGTGATTGTGCAGGATCCATTCACAAGGATATTCAATAGAATCTGAATTTTCGATAGTCAGGTAACCAATGCTTCCGCCACCAGCTGTATTCAATAGAATCTGAAATTTCGAGAGTCAGGTAGCTAGTGCTTCCACCACTAGCCCCGCAGGCGTCATCGAAGCATCCTCTATTAGCTTGGATACCAATTCAAAAAACACACACAATCAAATCACTGTATACAGGCAGAAAGAAAGAAACAAAAGAACAATGCAATGGAACGAGATAAAGCAATGATGGATCCTTCGCGGACGAAGATGAAGATGATAGCCGAGTTGAACTCTGTGAGAGAAGCTTTGAGAGTGTCCAGGTGGTAGGCCTCCTCGTACCTCCCCACTACAACTCTTTGGAATGGGTATGGCATGATGGTTGCCTTGAATTTTCCAGATAATGAAAACAAATGGTTTTCTTCTTCATCTCTGTGGTGGGAGCAGGAGAAGGGGGTGGTGTTTTATATTGGCATTAGTGGCCTTTATTCCCAAACGAAGGCACGTTGTCCTTACAGTGACAACTATACCCAAGTGGGAGATTCAGAGCATTAGGTAAGAACCCCACACACGCTTCTAATATCAGCCCCCAAAAAACCTCAGAAGAAACTTTCCATTAGAATGAATTTATGAGCATCAATCTTCGATAGAGCATTTGTGAGTATTGCTCCTCCTAGAAACTTTGGGCAATTTATGAAGTCGGGGGGTCGATCTGGGGCCATTGAAGTGAGTTGCAGCTTGGGCAAAGGATAAAAGGAAGGAATATAGAATCTGGAATTTCAAATGTTAGGTAAGAACCCCACACGCGCTTCTAATCTCAGCTCCCAAAACCCCTCAGAAGAAACTTTCCATTGGAACGAATTTATGAGCATCAATCTTCGACAAAGCGACTGTGAGTATCACACCTCCTAGCAACTTTGAGCAATTTTTGAAGTCGGGGGGTCGATTTGGGGCCATTGAAGTGCGTTGTAGCTCGAGCCAAGGATAAAAGGAATCAATAAGCAACAAATTAAAATTATTACTCTAAATGGATGATACCTCCACAGATCGACTGCCTCAATAGATGATCAACAAATGAATAACCTCTCACGAGATACTTATTTCCAGAGAAGGAAATGTAAGTCATTCAAATATTTCTCTATTTCCTATTAATTCTATTCTAGAAAACTCTGATTATATAAGGAGACAATGAATTTAAGAATATTTTAATAATTTACCATATAGCTAGCTTACCAGTGAAAATTGTCTTATCTTTCAACCGTTGATTCTATCTTTTCAATTTTTGATTCAGATAGCAGAATGTCTAGCATATTGAATGGATTATTGTGGATAACTGTTGATTCAGATAGCATAATGTCTATCATATTGAACAGATGAGGGAGGGATTCCCTTTCTGTTGAAGCTAACACATATGTGCGAGAAAGTCTGGGAGAAACCTTGGAGGCTACACCAACAATTCAGAGAGAAATAACCTGCAAACGTTGGAAAAACAAGCATGTTAGTATGGACTGGGTACAGACCAGCAAAAACAGAGGCCTAGGTGACAAACTTCTTTACAAACATATGGTGTTTTTCTAAAGGATGGAGAAGCTTGACACGTTTTCATGGTGGTGTTGGTTTGCATGTTGGTGTAGGTGGTAGTGACAGATCATGGCAGATCAAAGAAATAATAACTGAGGCAAGGGCTATGAAATATGTATTACAACAAACATTTAATGTGAAGAAGTAATGCTAGCCTCATTACTAGCATTACTTTGTTGGGGAAAAACACTACCTAAATGTGTGCATGAAAAACAAAGATAGACTAAGATATTGTCCAACTTTGCCTCGGGAAGAGGCCAAATAAGAGGGAAAACTCAAAACTTAGGATAAAGTGAATGAATTTTCAACTTAAATCATATGAATGATGTGAAACTTTGGGTTAAAACAATGATAGGTCATTGGTTTTCGTGCAAAAGTAATAGGTAGACAAAAAATCGATGACTAATAGTCTCCAGCTCGAAGGGAAGGGACTAATAATGATGAAATTGAAAATAATAAGATTATGTTACATTATCCATCAAATTTCCCCACTCGAACCACCCTTGATGAAGCCTCCAAGAGCAAAAATTCACTAGCCTCGACACTAAAAAAACACACTACGTCCATACATAGTAGTAAATAATTGAATTGGATTTCTCATATTGGTGAACATTTCATTGAAAATATGAGCATCTTTGTACACCTCACCTTTCTTACAAAACCCATCAACTAGCAAATTAAAGGTTTCCAAACTAGGTAAGATGTTCTTTACCAGAATACTCAATCAATTCTGCAATGCCTTGTTCAAGTTCCGTCCTTTGCAGAGACTTTGACTAACAATATTGTGCATATTTTCATGGAGGTTCCTTGTAAATCAATTTAGGGTAACACCAGTTAGAACCATCTCATCCAAAATATTGGCAGCCTCTTGTGACTTTTTCTCAGAGCACAAACCAATTGTAAGCTTGTTGTACAATCCAACATCTAGATACCAATGCTTGAGCTTTATTTGGTCTAGAAACTCCATGGTATCTTGAAATTTTCATTCTTAAAAAATCCCACTAATCAACGTACTATAGTGATCATGTTAGGGGATTGGCACTTACTTATCATTTCACTTAGAAGATACACGGCTTCAAAAGATATCTTGCCTTTGCAGACGCTATGCATGAGAGTAGTGTATGTGAACTTATTTGGGTAAAACAATTTGGCCACCATTTGATGATCATCCAGTTGGCTGGCCATGTAGAGATGATGAATGATGGTGGTATAATTGACAACATCATGATCAGAAACCACCCTTCATCTCCATGTCCTTGAAGAGATCCTTCACATCATCCAATGTATTATGTTTGAAGATCTCATCTAGTAAGGTACTATATCAATGCCCAATACCTTGATTGAATAGACAACAAAATGAAAGAAAAATGGAGTGTAGACACATTTTCTTTCACACACACAATCTTTTTTTTTTCTAAGAACATTATTATTTTAATGAAGTATTACACATATATATACATTAATTTTGGCCTTAAGATAGATTTACTATCTTAGCCATACAATTAGTGAGTTGAGATAATATCTCAACTACACACCAAATCTAGGAGCTAAATTGTTGATGTTTGGGCAACATTAGAAAAACATTCTACTAGATTGATAATTAATAATATGATTATTAATTATTAAGCAATATTATTAATTATAATATTATTAATGTAATAATATATTTATAATATAAAGTATAAATATATATAATGAAGTATAAAGTATAAATATAAAGTATAAGGTATAAATATAAAGTATATTTATATTACATGTATAATATAATATAAAGTATAAATATATTTATTAACCAAGGGATGCATCTCTTCATGGATGGTCACGATGATCACCATATGTTCTTTATATGTAGAACACTCATCATTGTAATAATATATTCATTCACATACAATAACATCTCTTATGAAAAATTCAACATGGTATCCGAGTGGGATTGAGCTTGACTCCCTCACAGGAGGGCCCAGGAAAATGAGAGTAGAGTAAAGTCTTGGGAGTGTTAAATTTATGGGGTTGTTGCAATCTCTATGTACACCATATTTACTTTTTGCTCCTACCTAAATTATAGAAAGAATTCCATAAATTATGGTGGACGATAATTTCTAGTAAAAATGTCTAATTACCTAAATATGAGGAATGTACTGCATATTTACTTCCACCTATATTTATGCAAAGAATCACATGAATTATGGAGGAACAATTTAACAAAGTCAAATACTATGTGGATGGATTATAACCAAATTAATCTTTGGGTAGTTACTTGAGTTATTCTCCAACTATTTATAAGAAAGAAAATTTAATTTAATTTTCAAAGAGACGTGTCTTTTTGGATCAATTTAATATTACTATAAAAGACACTACAATAGACACACATATTTTTCTCTCTCACACGCTGGAAGTGATCTAAGGAAGACGCCGAAGTTTCTAAGTAGTTGAAATTTTCTTGCAAAAAATTGTGCTTGTCTAATTTAACACTATAAAATCAACATGGTTAGTTGTATGACATCGAGTATATGATGGATGTGTGTTAGTAGAAGACGTATCATTTTGAGGGTCAATGTATATAGTTGTGTACAAGATAAATTTATCTTGTTTAGGAGATTCTTTTTTGTTGTTCTTGTTTCTTCTTCCATGCATGTCATAGGTAATAGCTCTTAGAAGGAGCCATAATGATAGTCACAGGAAGCAACATGAAGTAAGACTATCCAGAAATAGAGTTGTGCACATCCATATAATGAAGAAGAAGAGGAGGTCATCACATGTAGAGGGAGTAGATGACTCCAAAGACTATATAGCCTCAAAGGGAGTGATGGCTTCAAATGTTTTTTTGCGGGAAACTAGATAGCCTCATGATGACATGTTGTAGCTATTACAGAGCTACCCACTATCCCTAGATGCATGCTGTGAAGTCACTATGGATTTTCTGTGATGTATAGATTTGTTTGTCTGACAGTCAATGGTCATGAGATCGTGTGGATGGTGACAGTGTTAGAGTCTGTGTCGGATATAATACCTTCCTCATTAAGAGGGAGTGTTTAGATTTTAGGTAAATTCAGAATTTATTCTTAAGTGTTAATGTTTCAGCATCATGCTGACATTCTCCTAGGATTGGTCATGGTAATTTGACCAATGGAGAATGGCCCTGGCATAGTCTTTTAAGCACATAAGACTCAAAGTGCGTGGATTTCAACATATGGAAGGATTGAAATTCTTCTTGTGGAACAGATGGCAACCTGATCAGAAAGAATGGTCCTTGTAGTCACAGAACACTTCGTTGAGTACGTGACAACTACGGGACACTCAATGTGTAGATTGAAGACATATTTATATGGATTAAAGCAGGCACCCAAAGAGTGGTATGGAAAGATCGACAATTTTCTAACGAGCTTAGGATTTACAAACTACAATGCAGATCCTAACCTTTAATTTAAGGTTGTGGATGATGGTCCGTTAATACTACTATTGTATATGGATGACCTATTTCTAAACAAGTGTGGAAAATCTCATCTCAGATTGTAATAGAAAAACCGGCTGCTGAGTTTGAGATGAAAGATCTCATGATGATGCATTACTTTTTGGGTCCCGAGGTATGGTAGAGACAGGATGAGATCGTTTTGAATCAAGGGAAGTATACAATAGAAATCCTGAAGAGGTTCGGGATGTTGGATTGCAAGGCAATGGATACACCTATGGTTCAAATTTGAAGTTGCTGCAGTATACGAATTTAGAGACAATGGATGTTACTTTATACAGGCAGATGGTGGGTTCATTGATGAACTTGATGAACACAAGATCAGATATATGTTTTGTTGTGAACAACCTGAGTCAATATATGGAGCATCCCAGGTAGGTTCATTTGGTCGCAACAAAACATGTGATGAGGTACCTTATGGGTACATTGGATTATGGTCTCATGTATGTAACA
Organism: Picea mariana; assembly: GCA_032191745.1. NCBI lineage: Eukaryota > Viridiplantae > Streptophyta > Pinopsida > Pinales > Pinaceae > Picea > Picea mariana. Next base: position 15,999 of record JASDQU011443711.1, read on the forward strand.
TACCATGATTTCAAGTTATATGGATATTCAAATTCATATTAGGCTGACAATATTCCTGATCAGAAGAGTAATTCAACATATTTCTTTAGTCTAGGCTCCAATATGGTTTCATGGAGCAACATGAAGCATTTGTGTGTAGCTCTCAGTACGACTGAGGCAGAGTATGTGGCAGTATGTGTAGCATGTTGCAAAGCAGTGTGACTTTGGAAATTACTGACTATTAGACTGAATTTGACTTGTAGGTAACACCTATAAGAAGAGGATGACAATACTTGTTCTGGAGGAAAAGTAATGAAGTCAATAGGTTGAATATCTAGTTGTTATTCAATGCTCGAGAGGGAGAGAGACAGTCAGTTCCAGAGGGAGTTGGGTACTACAGTAAGGAGTAGAAGGCTCTACCGGATGCAAGAAGCAGTCATATGTGGTGCTTAGTATGGCTGAAACTGAGTATGTGGAAGCATGTGAAACAAGTTGTGAAGTAGTGTGGCTTTGGAAATTGAAGACTATTGCACTGAATTTGAATTTTAGGTAAGACCTACAAGAAGAGGATGACGAGACTTGTTCTGGAGGACAAGTGTTGAAGTCAGCAGGTTGAAGATTCAGTTGATATTCAGTGCTCGAGAGGGAGATGGACGGTCAGATCCAGAGGGAGATGGGTACTACAATAAGGAGTAAGAGGCTCCGTTGGATGCATGAAGTAGTCATGTGTGGTTCTTAGTACGACTGAAGATGAGTATTTAAAAGCATGTGTAGTAGCAGTGTGGCTTCGATAACTTTTGTTTGGGTTATTTGGTCTCGGATTGGAGACGACCTGCATTTGGTGTGACAACTAAAGTTGTATGAAGTCGTCAGAGAACCCCGTGGTCTATGACAGGTCGAAGCATATCAAGATCAGATATTTCCATATCAGGGATATAGTGTATAAGGGAGCAGTTAGGCTCCAATTTCATGACTACAGAGGATCAAGTTGCAGACATGTTTACCAAGCCATTGTCGAGGATGAAGTTTGAGTACTTCAAGGATAAGCTTGGTG
>JASDQU011443712.1:0-19679 GCA_032191745.1 Picea mariana
ATAATAAGTAGCTCAGTTTATTGGAGGATGCATACTTTATTGTACCAACAATCCTAGTAATAGGAAGCAAATCTTATACCATCCCTTACTTGTTCTCACTAAACCATGGGAGAATATCTCCATGGATTTCATGGGATGTTTGCCAATAATCAGGAATGGACATGATTATCTATTGGTGGTAGTTGAAATTAAGTTTAATAACATGTGCATTCACATGCATTGTAAAAAGACCATCAAGGGACCAAATTAAAAAAGAATATTCTTTGAAAAGGTCTGGTGCACTTTGGGATACCAATGAGCATCATCTTAGGTAGAGATACCAAATTTCTTAGTGCCTTATAGACTACACTTTGGGAGAATATGGACAACAAGTTGAAGAGATGTACTACTTTCCATTCACAGACATATGGGTATACAGAGGCAATGAAAATGGCATTAGTTTGTCTTTTGAGGGGTTACAATCAGAATCCTCCAAGGACCTGGGATGGATATTTAATTTATATTCAACACTCTTATAATAGAACAATCCATAATTATACTATTAAGTTCCTTTTTGAAACTTTATTAGGGTATTTGAAACCTTCACCCTTAGTTGTTATATATGGATAACAAGGAAGAATGAGGGAAGTCACCAGAGGACAAGCATTGGAAGATAAAAAAAATATTGATAAGATCAAGAAAATCCATTTACTCAAGTATAGGAGACATTGAAGAAGTCACAAGAAAAGTACAAGGCATGGCATGATCAACATAGAAGTGAGAAGGCATTTAAGGTGGGAGACATAGTATGGTTGCATCTGAAGAAATAATTACTATAAGTTCATGGTAAGAAGATCAAGGCTCTATGGTATGGTCCTTTTGAAGTGTTAGAGAAGGTGGGTGATAATTGCTACAGACTCATTCTACTCCCATATACATGTTTACTCAGTAGAGAATGTGGAAAATTTGAAACTTTATGAGTTGTCTTTATTGGAATAGGAAAGTGAGGATTTGTGAGAAAGTCTTCCCTACCATAGAGGCCTTAGCACTAGAATCTCATGCAAAGTTAGTAGAAGATACAATTTTGCAAAGTAAGTTCAAAACAACCAAATGGGGGTAGCATGAACTCTAGAAAGTTGGGTTGAAAGGAAAACTTCCAAGAAAGGTTAAATGGTACTCTAAGGATAAAGTAGGGGAAATGTTCCCTCACCTCCTTCAATAAAATATTTTAGGGACCAAAAGCTTCCCTAAATAGGGAGGTATAATATGAAATTAATCAGTATATAAGTTGTCAGCTATTTTGGTACTTATGGGTGGAAAAAATGGAGGTATTGGCTTGTAGGGCCCATTTTAGGGGCAGGTCTTGCTTTAGTGATTTGGGGTATAGAAATTTTCAGAGGGTATTTAAGGATCAAATGGTATTTTTGGGGGTCAAGACTTTGTGAACAAATTTCTTAGCACATTGACATTGTTATACACATCAATAACTTTCCAACGATGTAAATAACAACTAAATCAAAGTTAGGATGAGAAAGTTATGCTTCCCACACGTTGACCTATCTTGTTTACCACCATGATATCAAGTGGATGCCACATTGACTACAATTATTCACACATGTGGATCTAGTCACATGTGGACTTTCAAGAAAATTTTAAAGGGTCCAAAACCCTAAACCCAATCGAGAGTTGAGGCATGCAAAAATGCTAACCCTAACCCTATACAACTATCAAACCATGTTAAATACTAGGATGCTAGGAAAGGAATGGGTTATATTCATATTGTATTGTTTATTTTCTATAGTTGAGCATAGAATTTGGTAGTGAGATATTGAAATAGAATAGAGGAAGTAAAATATCTTGTAGCATCCATACAAGCAACAATGTCCATGGAAATTCCATAGCGAGTGCACTTTCTTTGTATTTTTATTTCATAACTTGGAAGATAAGAATAAGACATAGACCTCACCTTCTAGCTATGTTTTTCTTATATTGGGTTTTCTCAGGGTACATCTTATGTTCATTGTGTGGATGGTATGTTATTTGCTTAACTTATTTCACTTCAGTTTCAGTTCATTTTATCATTTTGTGCACTAAACTAGTAATATTAAATATGAAATTTAAAGTAAAACACTACATAATAAGAAATTATAAAATATTGTAAGATTTATTATAATGAACTATTTTAGTAAAATATCCAAAAAAAATTAGAGATCACTTGTTGTCCTATCATTTTTAGACATGTAAGGTGTTTGGTTCCTTTTCACTAATCACTAACCATAGCTCTTGATTGAGAAAATAAGATTCGAGATAAATCTTCCATATGAAAATTAACAATGTTGAGCCTTCAATTACTCTAATCTTTATCGTCAACAATTTTAAAGACTAAATTCATCAAGAAATCCCATTAAATTTCACAAATCATCAAATACTTAAACTTTAAATGCTAGAAAGAACTATCGTGCCGAAATAACCTCTCAACTTGAATCAAAAGTGAGAACTTTAATAGTTTTTAATGTAAATTCATGCAATTGGCATATATTCACCAAAGAATGGCCCTTACCCCACTAAAGTTAAGCTTGACATGAAAATTATAAACAAATCAACCTCAAGATTTACCACCATGAACTCTATTGTTGACTTCGAAACATAATGATACCAATAGGCGAACAATATGGATAATATTATGTGAAAGTAACAAAATTTTAATATCTAATGAATAAGATGGATTCATACAAAACATAAGTATACATCATATCATTTAACAAGAAAATGCACTCAAACATCTACACGAAGAGCTAATCCAGATTATTTTGAGAACGACATGAAGACAGAAATATAATCGAGATATAACAATGAAATACAAAAAAATATAGAAGAGAACACAAAAATACAGTGAAACCCAACTTCTATTACTAAATAAGATAGAAAAACACTGTACAACTCAAACTGGTAGAATGGGGTAGCCTATCTATGAAAGGAAAGAGATGTTGACTATGCTTCATTCGCAAAAAGATTTACATCACACTCCATTGCATGCTTAATGAGTCTCCTTCACCTCAATTATATATGAGGGAGTGAGAGGAGAACAATTCCTATGATGCATGTGGGATAAATTGGACAAAGTTTATAAAATGTCATAGGCATGTAAAACACTAGGACATCCCGGACAATCACCTATCCTAGTACTACTCTAGCTTGAGCGTGCTTAACTGTGGAGTTATAATGGGATCCTATGAATTAATGTTATGTTGTAGGCATGTACACAAGACCACTAAGAAATAATTACATGATGTCTATAATTAACAAATGAAGATGACATTACATTTCATTCCCCATCAAAAGGGTGAATATTGTGGTTTATCAAAACCACAGGCTCAAAATGGTGATTCAGTGGAAAAGTTGGATGGCCACCGAGATCCATTTTGATCATTCCTCCCCCCTTAGGAAGCAATGGTCCCCATTGCGTCAAGTTCCCTTGGGAGACGACAAGACTTCTACTAGATTTGAAGCTTGGTGTGTTGCTTGCCTTGCTGAAGAAGTTGCCATGCTTAGCTTGTTGAAGGTTTTCATGAGCCTATTGTTGTAGGGTTGGATCCATTCAACCAATATAGATGCATGATCTACTTGAGTGTGGGAGGACTCTGTCAGTGAAGATGTAGCATGAAGAGTATGAAGGGTTCTGTTATAACCTTGCTTGACTAGGCAGTGTGGAGGCACCCTGTAGATACAACAACAACATCTTGGTACTCTTCTACAATCTTGTTGATCTGTTTATGTTGGATAGAAATGTCTTGGAATGAGGCTGCAATGGTTTCAGTGTCCTTCTGTTCACCTTTTGATTGGATTGTGAAGAGGCTAAACTTTTTAGTATGAGAGATTACTTTGTGGCATTGTTTTGGTGGGGCAATAGTCATAACTACCTTTAGTATCATGTATAGTGTTGGCCCTTGGTTACGTAAGGAAGCAAAGATTAAGGAATAAAGGTGAAGTACGAACTGCGTGGAAGGCACACAAACTGAGAATGGGTTGAAGTGGTAAAAGAACCAGAAAAGAAGGAGTGAAGTAATGGAAAGCGAGTTGTTGAATGAGAATATCGAGGAAGACAGATTATCAAAGAAGATGGATTGTGGACAACTTAGCAAGTGGAAAAAGCCACCAACAGATGCTTTGGAGCACCTCATGGGAAAGAAGGAAGAACAGGATGAAGAATCCTTGAAAACGCGGGCCAAGTGGACCTAGGGTTTAGACACCTAGGGTTTTGGATCTAGATTTTTCCACATAGATTTTTTCCATGTAATGTATAAATAAAGGTCTAAGAGGACCTAAGAGGGGTTATTCATTACTATGGTTGTTGTTATTGTTCATTGTTGATTATTGTTGTGGAGAGTAATATTGAGTTTGTGTTGTAAGATCTTCAGCTTGGTGCGAAGATCAACCCTGCAATTGGGTGTGCAGGGAGGGGAGAGAAAGAGAAAGAGAGGAAGAGAGAGAGATATGCAAGCTAAGGGCACATATAGAATTGTATGTTTCCATATTAATATATCAAGAAACACGTTTACTTGGATGTATCCCTAGGTAGAGGGTGAATCACGTATATATTTTTGTTCTTTGTGATTGATGCTGTGTGAATTGGCATCTGATATACTATTATTGCATTGTTGTGTTAGATCAGAGATATAACCACTCAAGGTAAGCATAATAGTGGTAAATAATATCTATATTGTTGTGTGTTGTTGTCCTGGATTCACTTTTCATTTCCTCTGGTTGTAGACACCTGTGTCCTACAACCCCCTATTGCTACTTCGGGTGAGACTGCATCTACTTTGCAGGTGTTTCCAAAAGGGTTAGTAGTTAGGGATTGTTGGTGTGTTGTTAGGGTTGAACCATGGGTCTGCCCTTGTGCCAACAAATGGTTTCGTTGCCTGGACAAAAATCTTCTTGAGGGAATTTCAAGGTGGTTTCCATCGAAGACAGATATTCAGAAGTGGATAGAAGAACAAGAAAGGGACTTCACTGAAGCTCAGAACAAGAACCCTATTATTAGTACAGAGGATTGGTTGGGAAGGTATATCTTTACTTATATACATGAGATTTTATTTAGAGGAGTTCATAAGGAGCTATACGAGTGGTTAGCCAGATTAGTAGATACCTAGTTTGAGATCAGATCTAGACCACCTGTGGTTGAGACCGCGATGTTGGTTAAGAAGTTCAAGAGAGTTGATAACGTCGTGTCAAGAGCAGTAGACCACTGGTTTGATAGCACTATTGTAGGGTACATCATCGAGTTTGTTATTTACAGAGTAGATTCATATATCCAAGAAGAGAGATATTTATTTAAGGGACCTAGAGGAAAAATTTTACACTTTTTGAAATTGAAGATCAAGATGTTATTGCATGAGAAGAACATATTGAATATACAATGATCATTTGGATTGAAAAGGTAATGTTCAATAACTCATACAGTGACAATGACATAGAGGTTGGACACATGCATAGTGGGAGGTCATTCCGAGAAGTTCCTCTTGTGGACTTGTTTGATCAAAGTCACGAGCCATTGGTGCAGGATGAAGGGTTCTACAGTGGAGAAGAAGAAGATCTATTGAATGAGGAGTACTCAGAGTCTGCTGGGGTAGAGGAAGGGAAGACTGATGAACCTCGCCGAGAAGAATCAATAACTTCATGGACTATGCCTACAGTCGAAGTAAGTACTATCACTCCTCCTATTGTTTTAGTAGCATCAAGTAACCAAAGTAGTCAAAGTTATCAGAGCACTGTTACCAGCAGTTCAGTACCTACTTAGTCAAGAAACCTAGGAAGATCTATGGAAGATGAAATGAGGCTACCTATATTTAGAGGAGATGGATCTGAAGATCCTTATCAACACTGATTCTTATGCGAAGCTATATGGAATATTAAACAAGTCAATGACAAAGTTGTTAAGAGAGCTCAGTTTAGTACTACCTTGAGGGACCACACATTGAGATGGTACATGAAGTTTGCTAAATGAGTTGTACAACCTAAGCCATTGAATGATATCAAGACTGCGTTGAGTGAAGAATTCAATAAACCCAAGTTGAAGTTGAAGTGCATTACAAAACTGAAAGAAATCAATCAGAGAATAGTTGAACCTATGTGGGAATTTGACTACAGGTTTAAGACCTTAACAAGCCATTTGATTTTTCAGATTCTAAACGAGCAAACTAAGGATTGGTTCATTTTTGCCCTCTTACCACACATCAGAGTTCCCTTGATGCAACATAAGTTCACTTTGTAGGTTGAGGCACTGGATATCACCATAAAAATAGAATCATCCCCTATGGGAGAATCCAACTCAGGTATGAGTCAAATTTTTAGTCAGCTAACTAGCTTATCTCTGCAGGTTGAAGATATGAAGAAAGAAAAGGGAAAAGATAAAAGAGAATACATATGGTGTATTAGATGTAAGTTAGAAGGACATGAAAAAGAGCATTGTCCCCTATTTAATGAGTATTTGGCCTCTATAGCTCCGAGCCCTTTAAAGAAGGTTATTCTACCCTGGTGTGAGGTATGTAGAAATAGGCATCACCCTAGTGAATGTTATTACATGAAAAAATATGTCCAGACACCTACCAATATCTACTACACATTCTGTAAATCTGTGGAGCATGATGAGAAGGATTGTAGGGATTATGACCTCTTGCATGAAAGGTCAAGAGATACATATAGGATTCAAGGAGAGATGTAGCAGGAGGGAAATGCTACGCAATTTAATTCTCCAGGAAGAGGAAACTTCAACCCTCGCGGTGGATTCAGAGGAAGAGGACAAGGAGGAGGCATGGGTCGAGGTCAAGGTCAGATCATTTGTTATAAATGTTTCCAGCCAGGTCACATGGAAAGGGATTGTCAGAACCCTTGTACCACTTGCAACTACTGCAACTCATTTGAACATGTTATCGAAGATTGTCTAGCATTGTTGGCGAAACTCCAGGAGAAACGGGGAGGAAACCAACAAGTCCAATTAATATCAGTTGAACCTAGTGGAGAGGATACCAGATTCATTGTTATTACTATAGGAGGCGCTATTATAGGAGAAGACAGGGTGACTCCAAAAAAGACTACAAGGGGATCAAGGATCATAAGAGTTGTAGAGAAAACACAGTTGTTTGATCCAAGGAAGGAAAAGCAGATGTTTGAAGAGGCAATAAAGGAATTCAAAAGAGAACATGCTTCTTCATCAAAGGCACAACCAGAAGTGAGAGAATGTGGAATGCCTCTGGCATTCGATCAGTCTACCTCGCCAGGAGATGGAAAAGAGGTAATCAAGCTTGTAGGTTTCTTGTATATGTTAATTGATTTTATTAAGGATGAAAGAGATGTACAAGAACTACAACATTTGATCAGACAGTATGAGATAGGAAAGGTATATCCTCTACTGAATAAAGCAGTACATCAAGTATCTGGAAAGACAAGAACAAACAAGGAACTACACCTTAATGCTCATATTGGAGACTATGACATAGATTATGTGGTCCTCGACTTGGGATCATAAATCAATGTTATGACAAAGCAGACTTGGGAACTGATGGGAAAACCTAAGTTGATTTACTCCCCTATCAAGCTTAGGATGGCTAATCATCAGGAAGTAAGCCCCTTTGGAAGACTGAAGCATGTCCCTGTGGACATCGATGGGGTAAGGACATTTTCATACTTCGAAGTAATTGAGATAGTTGATGATAGCTTTCCTTATCCCACGTTGTTTCGCATTGATTGGGCTTTCAACAATTCGATTATCGTCGACTTAAATAAAAGAATAATGACATTTGAAGGTGATGGCCTTAGGGTCATTTCACCTCTTGATCCTGATGAAGGTTGTAGATACATAGAACCCATAAGAGAAGAAGGCCGCACTTATGAACTAGAGAACATATATAAATTGACAACAAGACAACATGTCTACATTAAACCTATGACGAATGGAGACTTAAGCTAGCGAAGTGAAAGTGCATGCTCATCAGATTTAGAAGAAGCATTGGAGAACTGACAGAACAAAATGTATTAATTATCTATGCAGAGGTGTGCCAGATTGACCAGGGAAGTTCGTTGGATTGGCACAGAAGTAAGTAACATGCCCACATTTGATGGCTTGAATCATTTAGAAACATTATTATTGGAATTTGAAGAAATTGTACCAGTACAACAGAGGTTGTTGTCACTGGATGAAGCCTTGAAAGCAACGCCAGCCAGATGGTGTGGAACACATAATAAGAACATCATGGAGTGGGTGCAATGCCGCACTTTGATGATAGTACGCTTTTCAGAACAAGTCGAAGGGTGCGAAGTTCGATACACAGGTTAGAGTTGTTTGAAGGACCATGTGCGAAGTTGTGAGAAGGCCTGGAGAAGCATTCATAAAGAACAATGGGTGCATAAGTTCATTAACACTTTGGACACAATGCTTATCAATTGGTATCTTCAAGAAGAACTGTGCCTCACCACTTCATATTGGTATGGTATCACTCAGAACTTCATAGCTACATTTTTATTTGAAATTCAATACCCCACAATAGATAAGGCTTTACAAGTTGTAAGAAAAAAATTCTTTGAGGAGGCACCTAACCTCCCTTTGGAGAAAGAAGAATATGAATGGAATACACATCTTCAGGAATTATAGGGTTGTTACAATATCAATGTTGATGAAGATGATGATCCTAAGAATGTGAATATCGCAGAAACTGAAGGACGGAGAGACATAGAAGTGATAGGAATTGAACTACCTTTCATTAGACAACCAATCAAAATCAAGAAAGTTAATATTGGAACAGAGAAGGCACCTAAGTTGGCAAACGTTGGATATTATTGGGATGATGACACTATTGATAAGATTACAGAATTACTGCATGAATATCAGGACTTGTTTCCAACCAAGTTCACAGACATGAAGGGAATTAAAGGGCCCATGGGAGAAATGAAGATCCCTTTGAAACCAGATGCAAGGCCAATCAAGCAAAGACCCTACAGACTGAATCCCAAATATAATAAGAAAGTTAGGATTGAATTAGACAGAATGTTGGAAGCAGGAATCATAGAACTTGTTGAAGAATCAGAGTGTATTGGCCCTATGGTGGTCCAGGATAAGAAGTAAGGAGAGATCATAATTTGTGTAGATTTAAGGAAACTGAATGATGCGTGTTTACATGATCCATTCCCTACACCGTTTACTGACGAAGTGTTAGATAATGTAGGATGATATGAAGTTTACTCCTTCACAGATGGATTTTCAGGTTATCACCAGATCAGGATTGATAAGAAAGACATACATAAGACTACATTTGCAACAGAATGGGGGTCTTTCCAGTACACAATGATGCCTTTCAGATTAAATAATGCACCACCCATCTTTTCCAGGGTGGTGGTCGAAGCATTCAAGGAATTTTTACATAATTTTTTGGAAGCATATTTTGATGATTGGACTATTTTTAGCTTATTGAAAAATCATATTGAATGTTTGAGACTAATGTTGGATAAGTGTAGGAAATTTCAGATTGCCCCGAACCTAAAAAAGTGCATATTCCTCTCACCTTTTGGAGTATTACTGGGACACATTGTATGTAAGCAGGGGTTGTTGGTATATCCTTCCAAGATTACCATCATTGTTGATCTACATCCTCCTACTTCAGTTAGACAACTGCGCACTACGTTGGGACATACTGGATACTACAAGAAGTTTATCAAAGGCTATGCACATATAACAACACCCATGGAAAATCTATTAAAGAAAGATCGTTAGTTTCAATGGACAGAAGAATGACAACAAAGCTTCGACACACTAAAGAAGAAGATGGTCACTGCGCCTATTCTGGTTTTCCCAGATTGGAGTAAGGAATTCCATGTGCATGTCGATGCATTGTCCATTGCATTAGGAGCAATGTAGTACAACTAAGAGAATGAGACATTGACCACCCTTTAGCCTTTGCTAGCAGGAAGCTTTCTATAGCTGAGATAAATTACACTACCACTGAAAGAGAAGGTTTAGCTATGTTGTATGCCCTGCAAAAGTTTAGACACTACTTGTTGGGAGGACATTTCAAGATGTTTACTGATCACTCTGCATTGAAATACTTAGTGAACAAGCTAGTGTTGGGGGGAATAATATGCAGATGGCTGCTACTATTCCAGGAGTATGAATTTAAGATCGTGGTCAAGCTAGGGAGAATGAATAAGGGTCCTGACCACTTATCCAGATTGGAACATGGAGAAGAACCTACCAGTTTGGAGGATACACTACCAAACACACAGTTTTTGGCCATCAGAAATGTTGATGATCACTTTGTCAAGATATTCCAGTTCCTGTCTACAGGAATGGCACCCCGTGAGTATACAATTATTCAAAAGAAATAACTGGTAGTTCTCACTATAGATTTTTCACTTATAACTGGACAACTATATAAGATGGGACTTGATGAGATCTTGAGGAGATATGTTATGGAGGTAGAAAGACCACTGATTCTAGCAGAAGCACATGAAGGCATCATAGGAGGACATTATGCAGGGAAAGCAACAACGCAGAAGGTTATTAGAGATGGCCTCTCATTTCCCACTTTACACAAGGATGCTAAGGAATACCACCAATCTTGCAATGTATGCCAACGAGTTGGGAAACCTTCTAGAAGAGATGAGATGCCTTTAGCACCTCAAATAACTTTAAATGCATTTGAGAAATGGGCCATTGATTTTGTGGGACCTATCAACCCACCAGGGAAGTGCACAGGAGTGCGATACATCATCACTGCGATAGAGTATTTGACTAGATGGGAAGAAGCAAGACCAGTTAAGAAATGTAGTGCAACTACAGCTGCGCGGTTCATATTTGATGATATCATAACAAGATTTGGATGCCCAAAGATCCTTATGAGCGATCAAGGTACTCATTTTATTAACAAGACTATTGAAGCCTTAACTCAAGAATTTGAAGTTCACCATGAGAAGAGCACACCATACCACCCACAAGCGAATGGTACAGTCGAAGCTTTCAATAAGATCTTGGAGACAACATTGATGAAGATTTGCAGAGTGAACAGAGATGATTGGGATTTGAGAGTGCTAGTAGTGTTATGGGCTTATCGAACCACTTGTAAGAAGCTAACAATGCAGACCCCCTTTAAGTTAGTCTATGGTTTGGAAGCAATGGTACCTATGGAATATTTAGTTCCTAGCTTAAGAATTGCAGCATTTACATATATGGTTGACATTGGCACTATGCAAGACAGGCTTGCGCATTTGGTGGAACTAGAGGAAGACAGGTTTATTGTAGGATTTCATCAACAGGTACACAAGGAACGAGAAAAGGCCTACCATGACAGACATATCAAGAAGAAAGCATTTAAGCAAGGAGATTTGGTATTGGTATATGATAGCAAGTTCATGAAGCATCCAGGGAAGTTCAGGACACATTGGCTTGGGCCATATGAGGTTGCCTATGTTATAGAAGGTGGAGCTGCGTAGTTGAAGACCCTGAATGGAGAATGGAAGGAAGGTTTAGTAAATGGGAACCAGTTGAAATTGTATCATGACAACCAACTGCCTCATAGCTCTTGGTAAAATCAAAGGAAGAAGGGTCTAGGTAGAAGGTGCAATTGAAACTGGGTACCAGACATAGAAAATACAGTCTGCACACAACAGGGAGGGACAAAGCAGAAGGCAGATGCTGCTCTGCATAGTTTGCAGTCAAAGTGATACAGAAAGTTTAATACTGTAGTGAATCAGGACGAGTCACATGTGAGTGTTGGGGGCCTATTGGCCCTTGGTTAGGTAAGGAAGTGAATATTAAGGAAGAAAGGTGAAGTACAAACTATGCGGAGGGCACACAAACTGAGAATGGGTCAAAGCAGTCAAAGAAGCAGAAAAGAAGGAGCAAAGTAAGAGAAAGTGAGTTGTTGAATGAGAAGATCGAGGAAGATAGATTAGAAAAAAATATGGATCGTGGACAACTCATCAAGCAGAAAAAACCACCAATGGATGCTTTGGATCACCTCGCGGGAAAGAAGGAAGAACAGGTTAGAGAAGCCCTGAAAATGTGGGCCAAGTGGACCTAAGGTTTAGAAACCTAGGGTTTTGGATCTAGGGTTTTGACACCTATACTTTTACCATGTAATGTATAAATAAAGGTCTAAGAGGACCTGGGAGGGGTTCATCATTACTATGGTTGTTGTTATTGTTCATTGTTGATTACTATCATGGAGAGTAATATTGAGTATATGTTGTAATATCTTCAGCTGGGTGCGAAGATCAACCCTGTAGCTGGGTGCACAGGTAGGGGAGAGAAAGAGAGGAGAGAGAGAGATTTGCAAGCTAAGTGTACAGATAGAACTGTATGTTTCCATCTTAATATATCAAGAAACACAGTTCTATGGATGTAGCCTTAGGGAGAGGGTGAACCACGTATATCTTGTTTCTCTGTGTGATTGATGATGTGTAAATTGTCATCTGATATATTGTTATTTCATTGTTGTGTTAGATCAGAGATATAACCGTGTGAGGTAAGCATAATAGTGGTAAAGAATATATATATTGTTGTGTGTTTTTTTCCTAGATTCACTTTGCATTTTCTCTAGTTGTAGACACTTGTGTCCTGCAACCCCCTATTGCTACTTCGGGTGAGACTTCATCTACTTCGCAGGTGTTGCCGAAAGGGCCAATATTTAGGGCTTGTTGGTGCGTTGCTAGAGTTGAACCCTGGGTCTACCCCTATGCCAACATATAGCTAACCCCCCAGAGTAACAATGATGATATGGGGTTAAGACTCATAAAAAACATGACACCTCCACATATATTGTGTGATGTTGCCCCACAGACTTCCAATGGGGCAAAATCACACAATACCTCATCCTTTAAGGTCTTGATGTTGTAGGACATGAGACACTACTAGTTGACACGAAGATCTTGACCTTGGTTAATCCACCCGATGTTGTATGGTTATTGGTGTGGTGTTGTTGGAAAATCCAACTTCTTGAAAACCTCTATTGAGATGATGTTATTTTGGCTTCCACTATCAACAATAAAATGAATTGGGGTCCCCTTCACCCACATCTATGAATGGAAGAGTCGTTCCCCCTCCTCAGGATCCTCTTCTGGTTGGATTGTTGCAGTTGCGACAATAACAATGGGTTCTTCATCAATGATCTGTCTCCTTTTATTATTTTATGAATCAGGTTCCAAGTTGGGGTTCGACTCTTTGTATTTGATCTTGGCCACCAATGATTGTATTGAGTGACATTCATTAGTGTTTTGTCAAGGGCTTTTCTGGAACTCACACCACTTTCCAATGTCCTTTTTAGTCTTCTCGTTACCCTTCTTTGCCTACATATGGGGATGGATCTCTTGAGTTTGGCCTTCCTTTATATGTCCTTCATTATGTGAGTTAGAGTTTCCTTTGCCATACTTCTCCCACTTACTCTGCTGCTTGAATTTCTTCTCAATTTTGACTACATATCGATAAGCAGCTCCCATTGAGGAGATGTCCAAGAAATCCATCTATATTTGGATATACCTGTGTAGACCATTGTGGTGCTTCAAAACCAAGTGTCACTCAGAGTCACCTAGATTTAAGCACAATGTATGAAAGATGTTGGTGTACTCCATCACTGTCTGGTCTCTTTTCTGACGCTAAGTTGTCGATCTCATGTATTGGTCATCATAGTTTTCGACAGGGTAGAAATCCTCCTTTAGGGCATCTACAAAGGCCACCCAAGTGGGTTCTCTCCCAAATAATGTAGATTCATTCGTGGTGTACCTCTCCCAGTAACCTTCCCACCAAGATCTGGCATGGGGAAAGGATTTAAGGAGCGCGAAGGTGATATTTTCACTATCGAATTTTTTTGGACAAAGTAATAACCTTCTAGCAGATTCAACCATTTTTCTAGAGAATTTGCATATATCTATCCTTCAAATAAGGGGATATCAAAATTGACATTTACCTTGAAAGGTGTTGCACTTGTGAAATGGATTTTTTTCGAAGATGCCTCAGTCATCGCCATCGATAGTATTCGAAGGATCTAAGAAAAGTTGTCCATCATCTCGGTTCTTTGTCTCATGAGGGCTTCCTCGAGCAATGTTTTGAAAGGATCTTCTTCTTTGTCATCTCTCTTTTCTTTCTCCATGGGAGGTTTCTTGGGATGGCAAGAGTAGTTGTCCTCAAGTGAAACTAGCTAGAGACCCAACTCTCTATACCCTGACCTCGTCGGGGACTTGCTCTAAGAAATGACAAGGAGCAGCCTGCTCTGATACCACTGATCCAGATTATTTTGAGAATGACATGAAGACATAAATATAACCAATATATAACAATGAAATACACAAAAATATAGAGGAGAACATAGAAATACAGTGGAACCCAAATTCTATTACTGAATAAGATAGAAAAACATTGTAGAACTCAAACTGGCAGAATGGGGTAGCCTATCTCTAAAAGGAAAGAGATGTTGGCTATGATTCATTCACAACAATATTTACATCACACTCCATTGCATTCTTAATGGGCCTCCTTCACCTCAATTATATATGAGAGAGTGAGAGGAGAACAATTCCCATGATGCATGTGGGATAAATTGGACTAAGTTTATAAAATGCTATAGGCATGTAAAACACTAGGACTTCCTGGGTGGTCACCCGTCCCAGTACTACTCTAGCCTGAGTATGCTTAACTACAAAGTTCTAATGGGATTTGATGCATTAACGCTATGTTGTAGGCATGCACATAAGACCACTAGGAAATCATTACATGATGTATACAATTAACAAATGAAGAGGACATTACATTTCATTCCCAATCAAAAGGGTGAATATCGTGGTTTATCAAAATCACAGGCTCAAAATGGTGATTCAGTGGAAAAGGTGGATGTCGTCGAGATCCATTTGGATCAAAAGCAATTTTAGGTTTTAGTTTTTTTTTTAACATTTTACAATTTTTTTAATTTAATTGTTTTTAAATTAA
Organism: Picea mariana; assembly: GCA_032191745.1. Classification (NCBI taxonomy): domain Eukaryota; kingdom Viridiplantae; phylum Streptophyta; class Pinopsida; order Pinales; family Pinaceae; genus Picea; species Picea mariana. Next base: position 14,948 of record JASDQU011443712.1, read on the forward strand.
AAATAGAAAACATGAAGAAATATGTTATAAAAAAAAGAATATTCATAACAAGAACTATATTTCGATCATTGACCTCTTTATACTTGACATAAGAATCAAATATTTAATATTTGATTATGTGAATTAAATTAGGATAGCTAATCACATACATGAACAATCATTATCTATATTTGAACATTTTCTATAAAGTTGTTACCAAATGTTGTTTCTTTTTGTTGGGCCTCTTAAGCATGGTCAAGTATATTATATTTTCCATTTTTCTTTTGTATATATTTCTACTCATTTAAATGAGATGTGTTGATGAACACTACAATAAAATTACCTAGCAAGCATCTTCCTTATTATATATAAGGGTAAAATTCATTTCCAAGTTATAGTTATTTTAGCCATGTCACTACTTCAACTTGTTTAGAGGCTTCCTATCATAATTACTCACATGTTAAGGTGTGATTCAGGGTGCTTGACTGAAGCCTTGAGGCAATCCTTTGTTCTAGAGGGGAAGACTGGGGTTGTTGACAATGTAGCAAGCTTAAAGAACAACTACCAACCAATTTGGGAGGATCTCTAGGATAAAATCTAGTACCTTTCCTCCTTTTTCCCTAATGAAATCTTAGTCTTGAGACATACATCCTTTAAATTACCAGCTTCTTGGCATACCTTAAATCTGAAAGTTATATTTTCGTAACATGGAGATTAGTGCCAACAAGAACATTTCCACTCCACAACTTTCCACTCTGCAACAATTAAGTGTGGAAGACCTTGGTGCAAGTCTATTTTTTTTCCTTTTGAATATGGCTAGCACCAATCTTTGAAAACATCCTTAAAGAGTTCAATGAGTTGTAGCATTCACAGAAACCACATAAATATGAGCAAGTTCAACATGCATGTCCATATAGGGATGGCACTAATATACACAGTTGTTGAATCGAACTTTGAAAACCAAAGTACAAGAAAAGGTCAACATGGCCTATAAACCACAACCCCTGTTCCAAAATCATAATTAAAAAAACTAAAACTAAAAAACAAAAGACAAAAATAAAACCCAAAAGTTGTTTGAAATGTAAATCTAATCCACTTGAAAAGTAAAGATGTTTTCATAACCTTTGATATACTAATTAGATCACCTTAATGATCACTAAAAATGACCTATAAATTCTCATGGAGGAATCCAAATAGTTATGAGATTGATATTTTTATATTCAAAAATCTGTATTATTATTTTTTAATGAAAGTTTACATTGAACTTATATATAGCCCTAGTGAGCCTAATGGTTAAGAACATGTGTTTTCTCCTAAGAGATCACTAGCTTGACATGACCTTAAAATTAGATTATTATTATTATTATAAATGAATATATTTTTATCTAGAATGATCCCACTACATTCAAAAATTTCTAGAAATAATTAATCTTTTCTTAAACATTCATGAATGAACCACAATTCTAAATACATTAAAAGAAATTTAGTAAAATAAATAATGCCCACCATACAAAACCTTTATATAAAATAATAATAATAACAATAATGTGCTGCTATACACAAAACATAAAAATAAAACATTAAGAGGCTAACTACCCCGCATAGATTCACATCCATCAATCTAAATCAATGGAGGATCAACCATGTCATATGTAACTTTCATCATAAGTATAACAATTTGGAATGTGGTGGATGAATAAAAATGCAAAATAATGTTGCTAAAATAATTTAATAAGAAGTTTTTAGACAAAGACAATTGTGCTAAAATGAATGAAGTGTTTTGTATATTTATATCGAGAATGAAGTGTTTTTTTTATATTGTATCTCATAACTTGCTCATATTCACGGAAAGCACATAAATATTAGCAAGTTCAACATGCATGTCCATGTAGGGATGACACTAATATACATAGTTGTTGAATCGAACTCTGAAAACCAAAGTATAAGAAAAGGTCAACATGGCCTATAAACCACAACCCTTCTTCCAAAATGGTAATTAAAAAAATTAAAACTAAAAAACAAAAGACAAAAATAAAACCCAAAAGTTGTTTGAAATGTAAATCTAATCCACTTGAAAAGTAAAGATGCTTTCATAATCTTTGATATATTAATTAGAACACCTTAATGATCACTAAAAATGTCCTATAAACTCTCAAAGAGGAAGCCAAATAGTTATGAGATTGATATTTTTATATTCAAAAATCTATATTATTATTTTTTAATAAAAGTTTACATTGGACTTATATATAGTCATAGTGAGCCTAATGGTTAAGAACATATGTTTTCTCCTAATAAATCACTAGCTTGACATGATCTTAAAATTAAATTATTATTATAAAAGAATATAATTTTATCTATAATGATCCCACTAAATTCAAAAAGTTTTAGAAATCATTAATTTTTTTTAAACATTCATTCATGAATGAACCATAACTCTAAATAAATTCAAAGAAATTTAGAAAAATAAATAATGTCCACCATACAAAACCTTTATATAAAATAATAATAATAACAATAATGTGGTGTTATACACAAAACATAAAAATAAAACGTTAAGAGGCCAACTACCCCACACTGATTCACATCCATCAATCTAAATCAATGAAGGCTCAACCATGTCATATGTAACTTTCATCATAAGGAATACTTTAATTATAACAATTTGGCATGTGGTGAAAGAATAAAAATGCAAAATAATGTTGCTAAACTAATTTAATAAGAAGTTGTAAGACAAAGACAATTGTGCTAAAATGAATGAAGTGTTTTGTATATTTATATCGAGAATGAAGTGTTTTTTTTATATTGTATCTCACAACTTGCTCATATTCACGGAAAGCACATAAATATTAGCAAGTTCAACATGCATGTCCATATAGGGATGACACTAATATACATAGTTGTTGAATCGAACTCTGGAAACCAAAATATAAGAAAAGGTCAACATGGCCTATAAACTACAACCCTTCTTCCAAAATCGTAATTAAAAAAACTAAAACTAAAAAATAAAAGACAAAAATAAAATTCAAAAGTTGTTTGAAATGTAAATCTAATCCACTTGAAAAGTAAAGATGTTTTCATAATCTTTGATATACTAATTAGAGCACCTTAATGATCACTAAAAATGTCTTATAAACTCTCAAAGAGGAAGCCAAATAGTTATGAGATTGATATTTTTATATTCAAAAATATGTATTATTATTTTTTAATGAAAGTTTACATTGGATTTATATATAGTCATAGTGAGCCTAATGTTTAAGAACATATGTTTTCTCCTAAGAGATCACTAGCTTGACATGACCTTAAAATTAGATTATTATTATAAAAAAAAATAATTTTATTTAGAATGATCTCACTAAATTCAAAAAGTTCTAGAAATCATTAATCTTTTCTTAAACATTCATTCATGAATGAACCACGACTCTAAATAAACTAAATTTTTTTTAAGAAAATAAATAATATCCACCATACAAAACCTTTATATAAAATAATAATAATAACAATAAAATAATGTGATGTTATACACAAAACATAACACAAAACATAAAAATAAAACGTTAAGAGGCCAACTACCCCACACGCATTCACATCCATCAATCTAAATCAATGGAGGCTCAACCATGTCATATGTAACTTTCATCATAAGGAATACTTTAATTATAACAATTTGGCACGTGGTGGAAGAATAAAAATGCAAAATAATGTTGTTAAACTAATTTAATAAGAAGTTGTTAGACAAAGACAATTGTGCTAAATGAATGAAGTGTTTTTTATATTTATATTGAGAATGAAGTGTTTTTTATATTTTATCCCATAATGATTACTCTCAACGTCGATACCATATTTCTAACAAATATAAACAATCAAATTAAATATTTAAAAAAGGTTTTTACTTTCACATTAATAATATTTATGGAACAAATAGAATTAAATATTTTTAAACAAGTATATTTTGAAGAGAATAATATTTATCATTGTATTTAATGAAATATTCTGTTTGTTTTTACATTGCAATTTAATATTTAAAATTTTATGAGTATTTTTAAAGCATTATATTTCAAAAAATTTAATATTATATTTCAAATATAATATTAAAAAAAGTCATTCAAGATTAAAAAGGTTCGATTAAAAATGTAATTTTTTTTTAAATATCTAAAAAAAAATGAAATAGGACATTATGCAAAATAATAATATTGTTAAAAACATTTTTATAATAAATTAAAAAAGAAAATGTGATATGATAAAAAAAATTAAAATTAGGAAAAAATTAAATTATTACAAAGAAATCTTTAATAAAAAATTAAAAGATCAAAATTATTATTTTTTTCTTAATAAGAGAAATGAATAAATAGTATAAATATAAAAGCAAATTTCAACAAACTTCATAGTGAAATGGGTGGAGAAGATATAAAATATCTTGACTTAAAACAAAAAAAATTATGAAATAAATCATGAATCGTGTAAAAATAAAAATAAAAACTTTCTCTCAAATTTACGAAGACATTTAATTTAACTTTCAAAATTTGATAATAAAATAAATAACTTATCATCTCATAAAAATAATATAATAATATTTTTTTAATTTACATTACTTTTAAAAAATCAATAAATTAAAACTAATTTCAATAAACAATAATCATAATAATTATTTAATATTAACATAATCATTTAATATTAACAAGATATTACATCCCTTTCTCGTGCTTGCACATGAAAACTCAACCATCTTGTATGTCACACAAATAAGATGGCCACA
>JASDQU011443713.1:3474-14387 GCA_032191745.1 Picea mariana
GGTCAGGGATGTTACAATATGGTATCAGAGCAGTCAAGGCTAAGTTAAGGTTGTGTAGGTGGCATTGCTCAGCCTGTTGGTGGTCGGGGATGTTACAACAATGGCACTCCTGGACGTAGATGAAGTTAATGCAATGGGTTGGCCTCCCAACCAGTCCCATCACAAGCTGTGGATCTTTGGGTTTTATCTCACGCATGTTAATTCTTCATCTCATTCTCATACCTGGGCCTCAGCTCCTCGCAACTTCAACCATGGTATTCTTCATCTCTGGTTCGTGTCAACTCTCCGACACTTCATTTCCATCCCTCCTCTCCCACGTTTCTTCTCGATGCCGAGGCAAAGGGGAAAATCCAAGAGAGGGGTTACATGGTATAGCTCTCGGGGGTGAGGACAGCAAAACACTCCAGTCTTGCCTCCACCTACAACTCACTCCTCCACCCTGGATATCCCTCCTCTGTCCTCCCCGTGGGCCTGCAGAGTGGAGTGGTTTGATAGCATGGGTAATTCACTCGGCTTTGCACCTGAGCTCAGCCTGGAAGCGTCGACCATACACCAATCTCCCTCTCACCTGCCTTCTTCATCTGCTCTCCCTATCCCAATCGCCTCCCCCCTCACTTCTTCCAGCTCCCCCCACATTTCTTCCACAATTCCACCACCACCTTCACCTCCTCTTCTACCCCCATTTTCTCCTCGGCCACAGCCTTCATGTGCTCGGTGTGATGGGCTTATGGACTTGCAGAATTTTGTGGACAACATCCAGAAATCGCCTTCGAAGTCAGGTGTGACATGGCGGAGTTGTTGATCAGAGATGAACTTCGCAAGCGTCGCGAGGAGATCTTGGAGACTCTCATATGTGCTCTCCTTCACACCACTCTGGACACAGGGACTTCAGCCCCAAACATTATGCATGATCCTCAGAGGGAACGAAAGCTAGGCCCAAGCTCCAGATGAAAATGGCATTTACAAGTTTTCTTGGTTTTTTTATGTCTTTAGACAAGTTACTTCTCTTGGCTCTAGCCCTACAAGGCACCTTAGTTTCTAGTCTTAGAACAGTAATATGTCACAGGACAATATTTTTTTCTCCTTTTTCTGCAATTGTGAACTCTTTGGACAAGTGGCAACATTAATTTCCCATCTGGATGATGCAACCATTGTCTTACTGTTTACCCTGACAACTGTAATTTTTTGACACCGGAAAGCTTTAATACATCTTTCTAACTTAAAAAAAAAAAGTGAAATGTTCACTCAAAATGGATTGAACTAAAAAATTAAAAAATTCAAACCAAAAGCTTTGAAAATACAATCATTCATATTTACATATATTTTAATATGATAATAAGTGAAGTGTTCATTGAACTATAAAAATTAAAAGTTCAAACCAAAAATTTTGAAAATACAGTCATTCATGTTTACATATATTTTAATATGATAATAAATTTGAAAAAATATATATTTTTTAATATGATAATAAATTTGAAAAAAAATTTATGAAAATAAGTTTGAGATTTTTTAAAATATTTAATTCCTCTATTACATTGGAGTATAGATTCATGTTTGCATATATTTTAATATGATAATAAGTTTGAAAAAAAAAATATGAAAATAAGTTTGAGATTTTTTTAAATATTTAATACCTCTATTACATTGGAGTATAATTTGTATTGGCCTGTAAATATCATTTTCTGGAAAATAATAATTTCTATTCATGTAGTGAATATCATTTTTTTTCATATACTAAGAATATTATTTCTTGGAAAAATAATGGTAGATGGTTGAATATATATAAACTAGCTACCAACGTTAATTGTTGGGTTGTATTATTTAATCATAAAAATTTTATTTGTGTAAACTACTTTAAGATACATAATTATTTAGATTTTTTTGTCTCAATTAATTAAAGTAAATAATTTTGGTTTTGTACTAAATGTCACATATATAATACTGATAAATTAAATTGAAAAAAAAAACATAAAATCTACTTTAAATAATAATATATGTTCACTAAATATAAATATTTATATATGCACATATGAAAGAGAAAATTAATATATATACATAATATAAAAACTATTGTATAAAGATAAAGATGAGAAATATTAAATTTACATATAAATAGAAGTATTATAAATATGTTATTTAAATATAAATATTGTCATAATTTAAATATAAATATCTTAACAATAATTCAAATTCAAATTGTATTTTTGTATATTTTTGTTTTCATAATTTATGAGTTTTTTAAGAGATTTGATTCTTATAAAAACTCAATAATACTTAATTAACATAAAAACATTTTAACTTAATTTTTAAAATATTAATAAATTTAAATATTAATGATTTTATGAATTGAATATTAATTAAATAAACAAATTTGAAATTTGTAACTATTAAAATGTATCCCATATATTATGGAAACATTAATTTTGTTCCATGGAATATGCATAGCACCTTATATGCTTGGAATATGCATAACCCCTTTTACGATCAAAGAGCATACTTGTGACATTACTTTGTCAAGGTCTTAATTTGTAAGTAAAGATTTGTAAACAATTAATGAATTCAAAGATTGTCATGCACCTAGTAAATGTAGTAAAACCCTTTAACAAACTTGTAAACCATTTTCATTTGTGTAACTCGTGGATTAGTCAATTAGGATGCAAAGCCATTTTGAAATATTGGTTTAATAACTCCAAAGCAAGTGTAACTTACCAATTAATACACTTACCAATTAAAATATTACGATGCTAAGCCATTTTGAAATATTAGTTTAATGACTCCACCATAGTTTGATACAATCCAAGCACATGGTTTAATTAGGATGTTAAGCCATTTTGAAATATAGATTCAATAATTTCAACATGAATTTAGTATGTTTATGCACAAGTTATTTATTTTTACAATATATATTTTGATAAAATAATAAATTAATTAATTTAGATATAATGATAAATAATAGAAATTTTAAAATTATATAAAAATATAGTTCTTAAAATTATATAAAAAATATAGTTTTTTAATTATTAGTATAAATATTTACAATTTAATAATACATTTTCACAATTACTATTAATAATTCTATAAAAATATATATTTTTTATTATTAAAAATATATATATTATTATTAATATTATAAAAATATATATACATATATTATTATTGATATTAAAAAAATAAAAAAAACAATAATAATTTTTTAAATATAATCTCTCGCATACCAAAGAAATAAAAAAAATATAGAAATAAAGTAACCCTTTTTTTAAAATTGTCTTTTGTATTTCTTTACCATAAAGCTTCCATAAATGTCTTAACAAAAAGTCTCCTTCTAGATTAAAAATATTAAAATATCTATAATAATTATATATGAATTTATAATTAAAAGATTAAAAAAATTAATAAATTTTAAGAATAGTAGGAGTGGAGGTAAGGGGATCAATCTTGGAAAACTAGGTAGTTCATTATGCTTTGAGGTTTGGAAATATCTCTAATAATCTTGAAAAAACCTATGCCTTTGTCACGGTCAAAAATAAAAAAACCAAAACCTTAAGTACTTTGAGGTTTAAAAATATCTCTAATAATCTTGAAAAAGCCTATACCTTGTCATTGTCAAAAATAAAAGAACCAAAACCACCTTGACACTGCGTGGAGATTCAAGATTGGTAATCAAAGTTGTGAAAGATCAAGCCAATCCACGGAAGAGAAAAATGACTTTTCTCATTAGTGGCATTAGGAGAGCCCCAACATATTTCTACAAAATTTATTTTTACCACATCAAAAGGGAGATCAACTACGAAGTCAACAACTGGGCCATAGTGGCATCTTCATTGAGTTTGGGTTCCATCATTAAAAATGGGGTTTCAAACACTACACATATACCTTAATTAATCAATGGCGCTCAACCCAATTCATAATAAATTCACATCAACAACTGGAGGTTATGTAGGGATGGATGGCATCCGGCCTCACAACTCCTACATTTGACATTTCAATTTAGGCATGTGCCCTCCTGTGCGATCTTCGTCGATATATGGGACAATGCACCACTGATGGTATACTTGCTTCTTACCTCCTTGTGGTTCGGTCTGTTTTTTTAGCACATGCAGTTTAGATTACGAGTCTGTTCAGGTTCCAAGAGAGGAGGTCTGAAGCAGGAGCATCCGCTCTGAACAGCGACATCCGAGGGAGGCGGATTCAGACTGTATCATCTTCTCAATGCAGATAATTCCTTCCTCTCAACCAGGCAAGCCCTGGTTCCTCAGTTTGTGTTCTCAATACCTATTTCTCTGGAGAATTTGCATGTTTTAGGAAGGGGCAGTGGGAATAGAGACTCATTAATTTTGTTAGGCTTGCAAGGGGTTGAAAATCGAAATCGTTGATGAGACTGGTTTATTCTGGGTATAGTTTCAATATTATTGTGAAATGCATCCCCTTACTATCATGAACAATTCAGAGTTAAAAGAAGTAAATAAAATTTTGCACAAGTATGAAGAAATCACCTACGCAAACAACATAGCTTTTATGTTAATTTCCTCAAAAACCATAGAGATGGAGGAAGTTAGCGCCACACAAAATGCAAATATCATGACTCTCATTCTCCTTCAAAAGCATCGGATCGACTCCTTGGAAATGGAATACAACAGACTTCACTGACTCTCATTCTCCTTCAAAAGCATCGGATCGACTCCTTGGAAATGGAATACAACAGACTTCACTCATTGGTTGTGTCCTCGCGGATGGAATCTCTATCTCAATAATTTAGGCTCAGGAAATTCAATGAGGAAGGAGGAGACGGTCTGTCAGAACAAAGATCCTATGGAAATCGAGGAACCAAATCCCCCTCATTGGGGAAAAGGGCAAAAAGCTCAAGGCAGTGTTCACCCATAATGTTGTAAATGTTTTTTTCGAATCACTAGTTTTTTTTGGGGTCGTCACTAGATTTTTTGGGTCAGTTTGTTAAATAAGTCGCAAGTTAATCACCTGTAACTCCTCGGGGAAAACTTTTAGAGTCTAACATAATATGTTTAGAAATTAGTACAGTTCTAAATAACTCCTCTGGGAAAACTTTTAGAGTCTAACATAATATGTTTAGAAATTAGTACAGTTCTAAAGACATCCCTAAATTTTAATGAATGTGCATGCCACTTGCCTCGGCGCAATCCCTTTTAATATGAATATAAACTTTCTGTTCTGGTTAAAAAAATTTAAAATAATTAAAAATAATGATATTTTGTGAAGTCACATATTTTGAATTAATATGAATATAAACTTTCTGTTATGGTTAAAAAAGATTTAAAATAATTAAAAATAATGATACATATTTTGAATTTTTATACCAAGTGACATCCATGAATACATCTTTGTGAACTTAGATGTTTTGGATTTGAACTTTTTTACAAAGTGACACCCATGGATACATAGGTCATGGCATATATTTCTCTTAAACATTGCATTTAATCCCATTACAGCCTAAATCAAAAACTGTACTGTACATAATTGTAAAACAAACCAAGGGCAGCAATGAAAGACGTCATATTCCATGTTATTTAGCATCACCAATAATCTCCACAAGAACACAATCCATCTTTGAAATGATGGAATCGATTGGCATCCCTTATAATAATTTCACGCTCGACAATCTTTGAAATAAACTTGGTGGCAGTGTGACAATCTCCACAGACACGAAGGTTCTTGATTATTCGTACAGGTAATCCTGGCAGTGTGCTAATAAGCCCAAAAGCTATAGCAAGCTTCTCGCTGTGATGATACAGTGAATGTTCCTTCTGCTCCATCTCCACATCATGTAATACAAAGTTAGTGTCAGGGACATACCCTGCTGCCTCCATCTGTCTGGCTAGTTCTTCCAGTGTTGAATAGATCTCCTCCGTCTGTGGATGAGATTTGTCTTCGACCATGAATGTGTGCACCTTGTTCTTCACTTCAATCCAACTGCATCCAGGCTGCTTCTGCACTCCCCTATCTTTCATGATTTTTCTCACTTTTGCTACATCATCCCACCTGCCAGCTGCAGCATAGATGTTCGAGAGCAGCACATATTTAGCAGCATTGTGTGGTTCCAACTGAAAAAGGCATTCTGCTGCATGTTTTCCTAGATCAATGTTACCATACATTCGGCAGGCACCAAGTAATGCTCCCCACACATTTGCATCAGGTGCAAATGGAATGGTTTTCATAAAGTCCCTTGCCTCATCTAGGCGCCCGGCCCGGCCAAGGAGGTCAATCATGCAGGCATAATGAACCTCTCTTGGAGCAATACAATAATCTCGACACATTGAGTCAAAGAGTTGAAGCCCTTCGTCGACTAAACCCGAATGGCTGCATGCAGATAGGGCAGAAACAAAGCTGATGTGGTCCGGCTCAATGCCTGCCTGTGGCATTTGTGCAAAAAGCTTGAGGGCTTCTTTACCACAGCCATGCTGAGCACAGCCTGCAATCATTGCATTCCATGAAATGACATTTCTTTCAGACATCACGTCAAAAGTCTGGAATGCATCCTCTATGCTCCCACATTTGGAGTACATGGTAATAAGTGCATTATCTACCGATAAATATGACTCAAATCCATTTCTGATGATGTGGGAATGTACACGTTTGCCGTGTTCCAGAGCTGCTAAGCTGGCACATGCACTAAGAACACTGGCTAAGGCAAATTGATCTGGCTTCACAGCTGCATGTTGCATTTGGCAAAACAATTCTAAGGCATCCTCACAATGACAATGCTGGGCATATCCTGCAATCATTGCATTCCATGACACTGTATTTCGTTTAATGTTGTTAAATAGTAGGCGTGCATCATCAATGTTCCCACATTTAGCATACATACTGACAAGAGCATTGCCCACAGAGATACCTGATTCAAATCCGGCTCTAATAATGTGGCCATGCAGATGCATTCCATGATCCAGCACAGCTAGAGTGGCACATGCAGTTACAACAGAGGTAAAGGTTACTCGGTCTGGTTTTATGTCCGTTTGTTGAAGCTGACAAAAGAGTACCAGTGACTGCTCGATGGGTTCATGTTGGGCATATGCTGCTATTATTGCATTCCAGGAAACAATGTTCCGTTTGGGCATGATGTCAAACAATCGCCGTGCATTTTCTATGCTTCCACATCTCGCATACCCTGCAACCATCGCAGTCCATGAAAATGCGTCTCGCATAGGCATTTTCTCAAACACCTGGGAAGCATAAACTTCATTTCCACAGTTCGCATACATAGTAATAAGAGCATTACTCACAGACAAAAATGAGTGAAAACCAGTTTTGACAACATAGGCATGTACCTGTTTTCCCTGCTCCACAACAGCAAGTATGGCACAGGAACTGAGAACACTGGCCAAAGTAACTTGATCTAACCCAATATCCACCTTTCTCATTTCTGTGAAAAGTTCCAAAGCCTCTTTTCCACACTCGCGTTGAGCATATCCTGAAATAACCGCAGTCCATGAAACCATGTCTCGTTCGGGCATTTTTTCAAACACTTGGCGTGCTTCTTCCATCCTCCCGCATCTAGCATATCCTGTAATCATTGCATTCCAAGAAACCACATTTCGTTCACGCATTTTGTCAAACACTTGGCGTGCATCCTCTATGCTCTCACACTTAGCATACACATCAATAAGAGCACAGCCCACAAACACGTCTGAATCAAAGCCGGCTTTGATAGAGTGGGCATGGACCTGCTTGCCATCTTGCAGACTCTCCAGACTTGAACACACGCTTAAAACACTAGAGACCGTAATTCGGTTTGGCTTCATGCCCGCATGCTGCAATTCGCTGAAAAATTCCAGAGCCTCCCGGGCATGTCCATACTGCGCATACCCTGCAATTATTGCATTCCAAGCGACCACAGTTCGCTCCGGCATCTCATCAAAAAGCCTGAGCGAATCCTCAAAATACCCGTTCCTGGCATATCCTGCAATCATCTTGGCCCACGAGAACACATCTCGTTCAGGCATTTCGTCAAACACCAGACGTGCATCCTTCAATTTTCCACACTTAACATACAAATCGCATAGACGATTTGTCGTATAAATGCTTGGATTAAATCCACTCATGATCATATGCGCTTGGAGTCGCTTACCTTCGGATAGAGATTTTGTCTTTGTACACTCTTCTAAAAGACGAGCATAAGTACTGGGTATACATTCAACAGCAGAAATGTTGCTACCAACATGACTGTAACGCTGAATAAACAGGTAGAAATATCTGTCATTCCAGAATTTGAAGCCTACAAACCTCGAGGTGGGTAGTAAGTGTATGAATTTCATGTTCTTTGATCTCTTGTATCATTGCTTCCAATCAAATATAGATGGTGAAAAGTTAGACAATCCAGAACAAAGTAAATGGTACATTGTTTGAAAACTAACGCGCCAAGCATGACAAAGCTACTGTACAAAAACAATTTGTTTTTGAAATTTTAGAACAATGCAAGCATTAGGAAATTGGAAGACCTTTCCTTATGCCACTAGAGGCATTTTCAAAACCAAACTCTTTGTTGTGTTTTGTTGTTAATCATTGAGCTATGGTGGGAGGATTAACACCCATCTTGAGCCATGTGTTGTGTCATGTGTAGAAGGTCTGTGTGATAGTGGCATTTTAGTGAGAAGTTGTAATTAGCTTGTGTGAAAGGAATAGCAATGAATCTTTGTTTTAGTCTATTTGGCTAGTTAAGTTTTAGTTTATTTGGTTATTTGGCTAGTTAAGGTAAAAAAAAAAATAATAACTATGGGGATGGGTAATTGGTAGGTTTGATGTGAGCTAGGTTAGAGATCGAATCTATTAGCTTGCAAGTTAGATATACTAATAACTTATAATTTAATAAGGGTAGAGGCATTTTAAAGCCCACTAAAGTGGACCTATATCCCAAGAGTTGTCTACTCTTTTAGACTTATCACAATGAGTTAACATGTCCACTTTAAACTAAAATACAAATACAAGTTATTGACCAATACAAATTTTAAAAAATCATAATTTCACCTAAAATGTAATATAGCATGGTCACTCAACTAATAATTGTAGTAGTGTCACTCGACTAATTTTTATGGATCCTTAGATATGGTTTATGCTATCCCAATCTTTGGAGTGTGGGTTAGTAAATGATTGTGTGTATATGTGGATAGATACTTGTGAGATAATTTTTATGGATCCTTAGATATGGTTTATGATATCCCAGTCTTTGGAGTGTGGGTTAGCAAATGATTGTGTGTATATGTAGATAAATACTTGTGAGATTGAGAATGAGAGAGAGTTTCCATTTCAATTTTATTAATTCATAGCTTTTGGCTCAGAGTTAGCATTCACAATGAATACATATAATTGGTTAGTAAATTAATTTTTGGTAATCATTTTATATGTTTGAGTTTGATTATATAAATGCTTTCTCTATAGCTTGTATGTTGTATTTTATATGGATCATGCTTCTTAGGGTGTGTAAATTAATTTTTGGTAATCATTTTATATGGTTGTTTGAGTTTGATTATATATAAGTGATTTCTCTTTTGCTGGCATGTTGTATTTTATATTAATCATGTTTCATATGGTATGTTTATATGTATTACTTTGAAGTTGTTTATAAATAAATACATGTGGCATGTTGTATTTTATATTAATCATGTTTTATATGGTATGTTTATATGTATTACTTTGAAGTTGTTTATAAATAAATACATGTAGTTTATGTGAGTACATGTTCTTAATAAATTTATAGGTTTGATTTTAGCATGTATGTATGATCTATTTTTTTAGATTAATAGTGAATTCAAGTTAAACTAGAAAGGGTAGTGTGCTTTGCTATCTCGTGAGGCATTTAGGTATATAATAATGAAATATCAAAGCTTATAGTTTTGCATCAAAGTTTCACAACCTTATTTTCTTCAAAATGTTAAGGAGGAAGTTAATGACACAATAATGTTAAGGAGGAAGTTAATGACACAATAGTATGGTAGCAAAGCACGATTTAGCATTAAGGCCTTTAGAATATAATTTTGAGGATTAATAATAGTAGCAATTATACATAAAAAAAAATAAATGTAATAATTATAATTGAAGATATCAAACTTTTTTAAATGTAATAATTATAATTGAAGATATCAAAGTTATAGTATGGTAGCAAAGCACGATTTAGCATTAAGGCTTTTGGAATATAATTTTGAGGATTAATAATAGTAGCAATTATACATAAAAAAAAAAATTAAATGTAATAATTATAATTGAAGATATCAAACTTTTTAAAATGTAATAATTATAATTGAAGATATCAAAGTTAGTTGATGGAAGACCTTCAAATTTTGAAAAATAGACATCAAAATTCTTAAGAAATTTGTAAAGTGTCATTCTATCTCCTTGTCTAAATAAAATAATTATATGAATTTAAATAAGTGCAATCATTTTATCCTTGTGTAGATAAAATGGTCAAATTTCTAAGTTTGATACAATAAATTATTTTGTTAGGAAAGGTGAAGTCATTTTGTTCATTTATGTACAACTTGAGTGGGTCTAATGGTTGAGAACATGTTTTTTCTCCTAGGAGGTCACAGGTTCAAATCCTGAGGGGGTAGAGTATGTACACCTTTGTAGACTTTAGCAGTAAAATCGTTGCGCGAAGGGGGCCCTTCGTCCCACAAACAAGGGGGTCTCATACACCAATTTGGTGTCTAGCTTGGTCGTGACCTTAAAATTAGATTATTATTATTATAAACAAAACGATCAAGATCAATGTTTTTTATATAGTCTTTTGTGGAATTTAGGGTTTTTTTCTAGTCTATTTGTATTTTGTTTTATATTTTCTATATAGTGAGTTTTAAATTTGAAAAGTTTTGTGGGGCATGTAAAATATTATCAATGCTATGTGATCATCCTTATGATCTCTACATTTTGTTATTCTTGGGGTGTGTATA
>JASDQU011443714.1:0-23117 GCA_032191745.1 Picea mariana
ATAGGGACTATGTGGTGTTACAGGGCCTTACACATGGTGCATGATTCCTCAAAGGAAAAATCAAGGCTTAAAATGTAGTGTTTGGCCCCAAACCATATGTTAGGTGTTGATTCCCATCCCTAATACATTAATCCTTAAAATTTATGCACATCTCTCTCTTAGTTAAATTTTTGGGCCTATGTGGTGGTTAAATGCCATACGCATGACCCATGAGTCATATAATTAATAATTGTGTACAAAGATCCTAGTTTGTTTTCCACGAGCCATGGTTTAGGTCCCAATAGCCAAATATTAGCTGATAATACTTGAAATTATTTCCTTATCACACTCATAGGCGAAATATTCCTTCTAAAGAGATTGTGTGCAGTCCCTGGACATGGCATGTGATTCTTATAAAAAATAGTTAGGGAATAAGACCTTAATTTTCATACCCAAACCATGTCCTAATCCTTGATACAATCCTTGGTGTGTGAAACATTGGAATATGCCTTAATCCTTGATGTCAACCATGTCTTAAGCTTTGATGCTATGATCTAGCACATAAATCCATGGTCTTGGGTTATAATTAAAATTTCATATATAATTTAAAACCTATTATAATTATTTTATGGTGTTTTATGAAACATTTTAGTAAAGGGAACTTTTTCATTGTCCATTTCCATGTTAGCTTCAACTATTGCACCTAGAGAAGTAGAGAAATGAATTGAACAAACTTGTACTTCACAACCTTCTTTATTGGTTTGTAATTCTTCAGATCTGAAATATTTCTTGGACTTCAAATGGAAAACCACTCAAATAAAGGGACAATTATGTTATTAAAGCATGATGCACAAAAGGATGGGAATAACCCTATTCAATTAACAGTGTAAAGTAAATACCATCATTGGACAATATGTTATGTTATGCAAGGAAACAACATGGGAACCACACTAGGGTTTCTCCCACTATAAATTTATTTTTGATAAAAAAAATTAAGAAACTTACATGTTCTAATTCTCAAATGTGAGAAAACTAAAACAAGTTCCTCACTAGCCCATATGCATTCACTATCCAAATTGTAGCATGATATGTAGGATGTATCTTTTATAAATCCATGGGAAATAAAATATGACCATTGTTTATGCAACTTAGTTAGACAAAGTTCAATTCAATAAAATTATTTCAACTAGATTTATCTACACAAGTTAGGTTAAGAGAAACAAGGAAATTCACAAAGCCATTTTCGTCAAAACTAATGTTATCACAATAAAGGGAAATGTGCATCTATCTTACTCAATTTTTATAATTTTCAATGCACCACTTGATTAGCAATCATAAACCTCCTCACTGCTCTCCTCAATCTATTCAACAATGTGGAAATTGGAGCAACCAACATCATTATCTCTTTCCAAAAATTCAATGACCTATTTTTTACACGTTTTCAAACTCATTGGTCACTAAATTAATGGGAAGAGGTGCCAACTCAAATGCAATTCTCTTCCCCCTCTGATCAATCTCATTTCATTTTCATGGCGACCATTGTCATCCTGGAGCACATGGTAGGTATAGGTATAGGAAAAACTAGAGATAAAGGGAGATGTATTTCTATGCTTGGAACTACTACAAGGAGGGGAAGGGGAAATTTGCTCCTTCCTCCTTAATGGGCTACCATTTCCATCAAAATCCTCCACTACCTCCAAGGTTTCCTCAGGTTTAAGTCTATGAACAATAAAATTTTAAGCTTGAGTTAAGGAAGGCACAATCTTATATTCAAATTTGTATTATATATCATTGTAGTTATCAATTTTGACCTATATTTTCCCCTCCTCCTTTTCTCTTGTACTAAAACACAAAACCTAGTTACTTACATGTAAGTAAAGGAACCATGAAGTAATCAAATAAGCATATAGACATAGTACAAACATGTACTTGCACCTTACATTTGTCTAAACTTTATAGCTTTCCTCCTCTAAGAGGGGCCACTAATTTTCACAACCCTAAACCAACAAACTCAAAATTAAAATTCTATAAGGGAAGAATTTAAGCTTCAGAACACCCCCCGAAAAATTACTTGTATTGGAGAATAATAGTGTAGATCGATTTGAATGAAAAGGATTTTGGGAGGGAACAACAACGAACTTCTGGACAAGAGGAAGATGAGAGACTTGGGAGTTGGATGAGGGTTTGCGACAATGGTGGAGGCACTTTGATAAGTTATTGGTTATGTCAGCCAGATAAAGAACAAGGACCACGCGGCTACCATAGTTTTTTGGGTAAGGACAACGCAGTTTGGGCGCTTTCTCTAAGCATGGAGTCGCTACAAGACAAGGACACCTCCTTTTCCTCGGATGTTGCAGGGCACACCTCACCTTCCCTGGCACTATTGTCAAGAGGCGTTCTAGCTAGTGTCTGGAAGGTGACAGGTGGGGAAGGTGAATTAATTGAAACCGAACTCACAAGGCAGGAGGACAATGGTATTTTTTTCCATGAAGAGAGGAGCTAGGAGGTTCGGGGTATTCGGTTGCAGGCTGGATAGGTCCGATTTCCTCTTTGAAACAAAAGCAACCACCTTCAGAGGGTCCGATATACTTCGAAGGATGGGGTGGGAAAATTCTCTTTTACACCGAGCCACCATAAGGTTTTGATGGGAGCCTAGGGTTTGTTGTGGGGAAGCTTTCCTCTAGGTATAACACACCTTTCTCGGACTTGCTTGAGAACCATTTTATTGAGTGTCCGATCAGGGTTTCAGAAGGTTTCACCGTTACTCAAGGTTTTTCCCCATCAGAATTCCTGGTGGAAGCCGAGCAGGTTGGGGACACGGAACCCGGGATCACAGGCTGTGGGGTCGACTCTTCTTTTCCTGCTGATACCTCCATTGAACCCAAGAAGGGCATCCAAGCTAGTATTTCACAAAAGGGAGAAAAATTGAACAAAGCTCAGATCAGTTCGGAAGGACGACAGTCAAAAGCTGTCAAGTGCGCTAGGGAAAGGATTGGTGTTGAGCGGCTTGTCTTAGGTGAGGATGTTTGCATGGATAGGGTCTTGGACTTCACTAAAAGAGCAGTGGTGGGAAGGGCCAGGGGAAAAAATTGGGTATGTTTTTCCTCAAAAATTGGGTTACCAATTTCTGGCTTCTAGAGATCTCCAAGATTCCCCACATCAGGCTACTTACTAGAGGGTGGTCTGCCTTTGTCTTCTCCTGCTCAGATGATGTGGATTGGGTACTAAAGAAGGTATGGAACTTTGCAGACACCCCTACACTACTCAAACATTGGACATCAACTTTTGATGCGAAGCGAGAACAGATTGACAAGGAACCCATTTGGGTCAGGCTCCTGGACCTTCCGATGCAATACTGGAATACACACCGTTTTGCAGAAATTGGAAACCTTTTGGGCAGATACCTCGAAGCTGATATGTCCTTTGAAGATACATGTTACATGACAATGGCTCACATTTTGGTCCAGTTAAATATGTGGAAGGGTTTATATAAGGAGATTACCATCGAATATGTAGTTGGGACCTTCGTACAAACCCTGGACTACGAAGGAATCCAATTTAGGTGCCATGTCTATGGGCATGGTATTGTGAATTTCCCCTTACCATTCAACGACAAATATCGAATGGCCAAAGGAAAAAACTCCTCCTCTCCTCCGAGAAAGAAATGGGAACATCAGATGGTTGTCGGGGAAACCAAAGGAAAGGAGTTCCAGCCTTCTGAGGATGTATGCATGACAAGACCAAGCTCAGGTAGTGGGTGCGACCATGGAGAAGGGCAGGCTGTGCCTTCGACAGCTAGTCCATTTTCTCTGCCTTCTTTGGAAAACCTACTTCGTTGTGATCAAGAACTCACGGGTATGTCAACTTTGGAAGCTTCTTCTTTTTCATCTTTGGAGTCTTTTGATCCAGTTGTTATTTCTGTGTTTCCTTCATTTACTATAGAAGGGAAGACTTAATCCTTAGTCAGTCTGGACCCTCTACACTGTCCCTTCTTTTCTTCCTCGTCGATTTTTTCTCCCTTGTTGGTCACACCATCCACAAACTCGGGGGGGTTGGGAGCATCATTGTTGACTATGGACTTGAACTCAACCGAATTTCCTCCCACTCTAGCTGGCGATGCTCCTTCCCTTTCTATAGGAACCCCCTCTCCTTCCTCCTTGGAACCTTCACGTCTTTCCACCCTCCCTTCCACTTTTTCCACACCCTCGGCCTCAACAGACTCCTCTTCGGAAGGAAACAAATTTCGTTACCATCTTAGGAGTAGATCGGTGGTCAAGGAGGACCTCCTGGAGAGTGGCTCTCTCTTGACGGATGGTTAGGGGCTGGGGCCACTACCCCAGATGCACTCGGTGGGTAAAGGAAGGGGTCGGAAATCACATTTATATCTAGCATAAGATCGGGCCAGAATTGACCTGGCCTTAGGCATACAATCCTTAATTGAATGGGCACTTAGAGCAAAGCTTCCCCAGGAAGGAGTTACCTCATGAAAGTCCTCTCTTTCAACTGTCAAGGGTTGGCAAACCCCACTAAAAAATTGTCCTTACAAAGATTGGTAGAACAATGCTCGCTAGATGTCATTCTTCTGCAAGAAACTCTAGGGGATAGCGTATCAGTGGTAAAGACCTTGGAAACACTTCTCCCGGGATGGACGTTCGGTGCAGTAGATGCAAGAGGCCGCTCGGGGGGTTTGGCCACTAGATGGAAGAAAAGGAGTTGCAAACTGGAAACTGTCTGGGGTTTTATCTCGGGGATCATTCTAACTATCTATTCCACAGACCTGGGTCACAACTTAACTGTTATAAACATCTATGGTCCTCGCCATGATAGAAAAATTTATTGGAACTCAATAGTTGAGTGCGAATGGTTTAAGCATAAGGAATTCCTACTTGGCGGAGACCTCAATTTCTCACTAGGAGCCTCGGAGGTTTGGGGACCTAGAGCTGCGTCGAACCCTTTAAAAAATTTCTTTCAAAATTTCCTAGACCAGGGGGGGCTGGTGGACGTGGAACCCCCAAAACTCTCTCCTACCTGGTGTAACAGACGATTTGGGTCAGACCGGGTGGCCAAACAATTGGACAGATTCTTACTGACAGATGATCTTCTGGATTCTTCTGCTTTAGTACAACAATGGGTTACTTATGGAGGAGAATCATATCACCTTCCGATTCTGTTCGAATTCAAGACCAAATCTAGTAAGGTGTCAATCCCCTTCAAATTCTTTAAGGGTTGGCTTGCGGATCTAACCTTTCTTGAACTAGTAAGAGATTTATGGGTGAAATTACCAAAACAAACCCAGACCCCAGTGACAGTACTTTTTGTTGAGAACCTCAAAAGACTCAAACAAGCAACTAAAACGTGGGCTAGAGAGAAGCAACTAAAAGATGATCAACATATGAGGGATATTGAATTGGAAATAGCAGAACTAAAAGAGGGGACATGTCGAAGGTTCTATAGCCAGGAAGCAAAAGATCACCTATATGGTTTGGAAACAAGATGCAAGGTCATCCTGGAAGAAAGAGAGGCACAATGGAGGTTAAAGAGTCGGGCGTTGTGGTTAGCTTGCAGAGATGAAAACACAAAATTATTCCAAGCCTTTTCCAAAGGTCGAAGGATGGCCAATACCATTTGTATTCTAAGGGATCATAGGGGGGAGGAAGTAACAACTTTCAACAAACTACCCTATTTGGGCACCAATCATTTTAAGGCACTTTTTAAGGCTCAGGGGGAGACATACATTGCTGAAATTATTAAGGTGGCTCAAATCTTCCCCAGATTTGTAGAAGAGGATGAAGCAAGATCCTTAATGACCCTGGTTATTGAAAAAGAGATGGTAGAAGTATTACATTCTTTCCAAAAAGGGAAAAGTCCCGACCCAGATGGTTGGCCTATCGAATTCTATTTAGGGTGCCTTGACATTCTTGTATCTGATCTACTGAGGGTGATTGAGGAATCGAGGGTGAGAGGTCATATTCACAACCCAATCAATGCTACTTTCATAGCACTGGTCCCTAAGACAGACAACTCGTCCTCCTTTGAAGACTTTTGGACAATCTCCCTATGTAATTGTCTATACAAGATTATCTCAAAGGTAATCAATAGAAGGCTAAAGGTAATTCTCTCAAAATACATTTTTGGGGAACAATTTGGCTTTCTCGAAGGCAGACAGATTCATGAAGCTATCAAAGTAGCACAGGAAGGTCTACAGAACATTAAACTAAAGAAGCTAAAAGAAGTCGTGATTAAAATTGATTTATCCAAAGCCTTTGACCGGGTAAACTGGTTATAAATCATAATGCTTTTGATTCACCTGGGCTTCAGACTGGTTTTCGTCAACTAGATATTGGCTTGTTTGAACTCAGTCTCCTTTTCCATTCTTCTTAATGGTTCTACCACTGCTTTTTTTCAAGTGGAAAGAGGAATACGACAAGGATGCCTGCTTTCTCCTTGTAGCTGAAGGACTTAGCCGCTACTTGGCAGAGGCAAAGGTGGGTGAGCATTACTTTGGTATTAAAATCTCAAATGGGATGGCCATTACCCACTTACTCTTTGTGGATGATATACTAATATTTTGTGATGGATCGAAGAGGGATGCAGACCTATTATTGGAGGGCCTCACACTTTTCAAAATTGCAACTGGTATGAGAATTAACGCACAAAAATCCAATATACTTTTCTCCCAGATTGGGGATGAGGTCATACAACATTATTTAGACCTTCTCCCCTTCCAAACACGAAATTTGGAAGATGGCCTCAAATACCTTGGCTTCCACATAAAACCAAATGATTATAGGAAGAATGACTAGACGTGGCTTTTGGCAAAGCTAGAAAAAAGACTGCAAGTTTGGAGCAATAAATGGTTATCAAGGGTAGGGAGGTTAGTATTAATAAAGTCGATTCTGGAAGCAATCCCCGTTTACTGGATGTCCCTCTCTTGGATCCCAAAAGGAATTCTAGAAAAAACAAGAAGAATGTCCTTCTCTTATGTCTGGAGGGGGAAATCAGAAAACCGAGTGTTGTCCTGGGTTCACTGGGAGAAAATTGCGAAACCAAAGGCCTTGGGCGGATAGGGCTTAAAAGCATTTTTCTGTTTGCAAAAGATCTGGTGGAAAAATCAATTTGGTGATTAATTTCGACAACAAGCCTGTGGACCAAAGTGATCCTTCTAAAGTATGTGGCCCCACTCTCTTTACTAGAATGGATAAGGAGCCCTGGCATCAGAACTTCAGGGATCTCAGTAATGTGGAAGGCTATACAATGGGCTTTTGATGTGGTTGGTAACAATTTAGCCTGGCAAGTAGGGTCTGGAAACTCACTTAGAATTGGGCATGACCCCTGGGCAACCTGTTTGAGAGAACACATCCTCCCAGATGAACTATGTTCAATCTCAGATTAGGGTTTTTTCATCCATCCATTATGGCGCGGTCCCAACGGTCCAATGGATATCTTTCCGACAATAACTGTGTTTCTAGCCATTCCAGAGTGGCATTCTAACGGCCAGGATGCCTCCAACAGTCATATTGCTTCACCGTGGTGAAGTGCCAGTCTACGTTGTTCTGATATTCTGACGAGGTTCAAATTCTGCAAGCCTGCTTTCAGCGAAGTCTTCTTTGGAACGTCGTGCAATTTTTCTAGATTTGCTTTCTTTTTGCTGAGCTTTCTGGCCTTCTTTCCTGTGATCTGAGTTGTTGGATCCCTCTTTCCATTTTTATTCTTATCTTCTTTTAGCATAGTAACTTCACACTGTTGAGGCTCTTCTAAAGGGTTTAAGTGGAATACCTCTTCTCTTAATACTTCAAGGGTAGGTTCTCTTCTCTCATGCATGGATAGGTTCTTCAAAACTTCTTATGTTGTTTCAACCTCGACAACTAGTTCTCTAGCCCTTAGTTGCTTCGACTTGTCCGCTTGTTCTTCTATTAAGCGCGCTATTCTTCTAGCCATGAAATCCCTTAATTCTTGTTTTTTCTGTTCTATAGCTTCCTCTTCTTCTTTCCTTTGGATTTGATCTTTCTCAATCCAGGTCCTTCTTAACAAAAATGCAAAAGGAGTGTTGTTCTCAACAAACTTACCGACCTCGAATTATTCTCCCTTCGATGCTCCATGAGAAACCATAGGTACATGAGTAAGTCTTCCACATAGGGTTATCATATTTCCTTTAAAAAATCCTATTCCTCCCAATGAAGGAATCATAGCAGGCTTTCCCAAAATTTCCCAAGTATTTTCTGTCATGATATTCACCTGTGTTTCCTCATCCTGAACATAGTCTATGTCAAAGTCTCTTATTCTTATTTCTATGCACTCCTTCTCTTTTAATATCTCTGGTAAACTAATGTCTCTATGATCACTCAGGGTTTCTTTCATCTGCAATAATATAGTCTTTGATTCTTTCTGGTGTTCTAGTATATCCTTAGTCTCTTGACCATCTTCATGGTTTTCTTGTCTCATATTCATCTTTTCAACTTTAGCGATCACTCTAGGACAATCCAAAACCTCATGAACAATAGATTTACAACAAAGACAAATAGGACCTGTACCAGGGCATTCGTTAGCAAGATGTACTGGTCTTCTGCAACTATAACAAAGAGTCAATCCTCTCTTTCTCTTAAATGATCCCCAACCTTTCTTGTACTACGCACTGGGATCACAATGATGAACCTGCAAAAAATTCTTTCTAGGATCCTGCATCCACTTGTTAGTCCAAAAATTCTTTCTATGCATAGGAATAATAAATCTTTCATTATTTATCTCAGATTTATTAATATCAAATCTTCTCTCTTCTAGCTATGCCCTAGTTTTCAGACTAGGACAAAATCTATCAAACATACCTAGATCCAATCTTTCG
This sequence comes from Picea mariana, assembly GCA_032191745.1. Lineage (NCBI taxonomy): Eukaryota > Viridiplantae > Streptophyta > Pinopsida > Pinales > Pinaceae > Picea > Picea mariana. The sequence continues at coordinate 8,819 of JASDQU011443714.1, forward strand.
AAACAAAAAATTCCACTTATCTTACCTTTACTAGAGCACAAAGCTTTAAGATCTTACCTCTTTTGTTCAGATCTGATTCCCTTCTTAGCACAGAGCTTCACAAATCAAGTAGAATATTGTGCACTACAACAACATATCTATGCACAGAGCTTTCTCTTTTCTTTAGTTCCCAACAATCACAGTTTCGTGTCCCAGCAACAGAACCATTTGTTGGCACAGGGGAAAACCCAGGGTTCAATGCTTCAACAACGCACCAACAAAACCCTAACTACCAGACCTTTCGGCAACACCTGCGAAGAAGATGAAGTCTCACCCGAGGTAGAGGCAGGGGGGGTTGCAGGACTCAGGTGTCTGCAACCTAGCTCGGACACAGATCTATGATCACAATACTTAACAGAGCATTTAGAAATTAACATTCATTAGTCTTTAACCTCTATTCACATCGCATGTTAAAACCTTAATTACAGATCAACGCAGTAATAACCAAGATCCAAGCATATGTAACCATTCAACACATAGCATCAAAGTAGATCTAGCATTCATTCACATCATAAAGCACTAAGCATCAACTGGATCTATCATACATCTAGCTTAAAAAATTAAGTACATAAACATCATGAACACCATAGCACAAAGTGCATTGACACAGGATATATGTGGTTCACCCTAGTGTGGGGCTATGTCCACCAATATTCTTCTCTTCTTGTTAGTCTCTTCCAATCTTCTTACATGCACCAAGCCACAACGCTAACTCTGCATAGGACAGGAGATCTGTGTGCACCTCGCCAGATCCTCCTTCCCTGAGTTAGGTCTAAGCATAGATTCTCTACACAGACTATGCACAAAGCACTTACAAAACACTTGCACTTAGCTCTAAAAACCTTAACACGTTCGTGAACAAAGCCAACTAGCCATGAACTGAGTCGATCAATGACTAGTAACTACTAGGTCTACTTCTTACATCACCTAGATACTTGTTTATACATTACAAAAGGGGCCTAAACATGGGTAATACCCATGGGCCGACATCCCATACCCGTTACATAAACCCTAAAACCCAAAAATACCGCAAAAGGGGGCGAGATCCCACGATCTCCGCTTCGCCTGGGCGCTCCATCTTCGACCAGCATGTATGAGATTATCTTTTGTAAACCCTGCCCAAGTCTTTGAAAATTGTATGAGCTTATCTTTTGTAAACCCTGCCCAAGTATATCCATAGAGGCGATAGAAGTTTTGAATATCATTGGATATTGGTACCTAGATAAATACTATGCTTACATAAGGATCTATGGTGTTACTCAGAGACTCCATACTCTTCCAGAATACGTGCCAAACAAGTTTCTCAGTTAGGAAATTGGATACAAGACTGCTTTGAATGGTTTCAATGCATTCTTAATCAAGTGTCAAAGTAATTTGTGCCCAAATTTTCCATTGTACATAGGTTTATATGGATCAAAATATTATACTTGGGATAGGATGGAAGGGGAAAGGATTGATAAATATCATTTTAAGCTAGAAATAAATCAAATGCGTGATCTTTCAAACATTGCTAAAAATGACATAATTGAGATGAAGAACTCCTTCCCTTAAAAGAATGAATAATGAAGCTAAAAACCCTCATAGAATAGCATAAAGTTATGAATAATTCCTAGATAATCTACAAGTTATTGTTGTAGAAAAGGAAAAGGAAAGGAAAGAGGAAGCTAAAAAGGATACTACTGACAAATAAGGTTTTTAGGAGAACATGAAAGAGCAAGAAAAGAAACGAGTGAAAGCACTAGAAAAATCTAGGGTAGAGGTTGAGGCCAAAAGAAAAGAAGAAGCATAGATAAAAGCATCCAAGAAGGAGGAATTAACAAAGAAGAAAGAGGTTGATGTAAGAACTAAGACGGAAATCTTAGCAAAGAAAGAAGAAGATGAAAATAAATCCAAGGCCGATACATAAGCTGAGAAGAAAATCAAGGAAGAGGCTAAATTCAAGAAGAAACGAGAAGAAGATAAAAAATCCAAGGAAAATGTTGAAGCTAAGAGGAAGAGAGTTGAATTTGAAGCAAAAAAATTCTTGAGAAAGACAAGATCAATTGAAAGTTGAAGTTTAGGTATAAAAATTGAAGCAACAAGAACTAGTTGAAAGAGAAGTTGAAGCTAAAGTTAAAGAGTAGGGGAGAATAGACGAAGAAATATTGAAGAAAAATAGTGATTACATACAAACTAAGGAGACGAGACAACAAGAAGAAGAATTGTCAGAACATACCAATGCCAATGAGATCAATACAGAGAAACAAGATTTTACACCAATGGAAGAAGTATTCACTAGACAAACATTTGCTAGTATTTTTGGTCTAGTCATCGTTGCAGGAGGTGATGGTCCTGTCATTACTGTAGTTGATGAAGTTTCCAATTTGGAATTGTTTACATTTGATAAGCAAAGGAAGGAAGTAATAAGGAAGAATAATAAATGTAGGATAATTAGCTTAGATTATGAAATAATGCTAACTATTCCTTTTCTACTATTGGCTATCCATTACCAAACATAATGTTCATAAGGTTGTTGAAATTGAGAAGTAGATAAAGGAATATGAGAGCAAAATCTCCTTGTTGGAGAATCAAGTCAACTACTATAAATTGAGAAAATACCAAGCTTTAGATTCAATTGATTATGTTTTCAGGGTGTAAAATGAATTAGACATTGTATAGAGAGAATTATATGATAGAGCACAAAATCTACAGGTTTAGGGCCAATATATAGTTGATGTCGTGACCCATATCCAAGCGTGGGAACTTGCCTATCCACAAGTTCAGTTACAGATTAATAAAGTGAAAGATTGGCAATCCTCCCTAGAAACACTCCCTCTTGAAGTTCTTGTTTTCACTTTATAAGTCCTAGAAGAAATGGATTTTTCCTTAAGATATTGGCAGTAGGTAGCTTCATAATTCCCTCAAAGGGAAGTAACAAACTCTGTTATAATGTGTAAGGTCATAGAAAATAAGGCATACACTTGTCATTTTCCTTCTTTTGGACCTAAAGATAATTTATTTCCATAAGCACAATATCCAAGGACCAAGAAGACTGTATTAACATTAACAAGAAATATATCATATCTCTCCCTAAGGTCGATGAAGTAATTATCCAAAGGTTTATCGAAACCTCTACCAAGGCCATAACACTGACCAAGACGTTATTGCCTAAGATGGAAAAATTTGAGAAAAGAGTAAGGATGAGTATTGTGTCATCTAAAGCTCCCCTTAAACAACATATTTTTCCACAGTGGGATGTTCTTAATAAAACTTTTGAGGCATGGACAACATATGTAAGAAGATGGAGAAAAGAAAGGGAAGGGGCTTCATTGAGCCAAATGTAGCATTCTGGTAGAGGAGAGGATTTGAACAACCAAGGAATGGATTTGAATGGGTAGGAGGAATGAAATCCTCAGATAGGAGAAAAAAAGAGTTTGATAAGGGAACCTATTAGTAAGAAAGGAGAAACAAATGGACCAAACCAACTAATCTCCCTTTTCTTATTTCTATATAAGTAAGATGAACTCGATGGACGATGGGCCTTTTGCTTCAACAATTTTGTAAACTATTTTAGAAAATTAATGAATGAGAAGCCATTGTTGGCCAAGTTGTTTTGGAGACTAACTTTAGCTCTGAAGATTTTTATGTGTATAACTTCTTCTACTATTTTACTGAGTTTTGGAATGTTGTAAGCATAGGATTTTACAATGCATACTTTTCACATGTATGAGTGATTCGTCGTATTTTGTTTGTCTCGCAAATTTATTTGTTATAGATATAAGCATAGTATTGTAATTAGTTTTTCTTTTTCAATATTGTCTAGTATGCATTTGGTTATTTAGGTTTTTTCTTTTATTTCCATAGTAACTTTATTGCTAAATATAAAAGTAGTGATACATTTGGTGTTATGTTTATCCACTTGCTTTTATTAGATTGTCCTAGACGTTATTCCACATTTCACATATTAGAGTAGCTTCATTTGATTGGTTCATTTAATGCTTGGCCATAACTTGGATGGGTTCCCTATTCCAAATAGTGTAAGGTGTAAACGGGACCTTTCATTGGGGAGCACCCCTACTGATTACATAGTGCCATTCAACCCTTTCAACACTTATCAAGCAATTTTTTGTGATGCATATAGAAAAGGTAAGGCTTTGAAACAAATGGTTACAACTCTAATGTCAATGTCGATTTCACCATGTTCATAACCTACAAATTTAAATTTCCATCTCGACAAGGAACTTTAACTATGCATTTTCATTGTCGTGGGCCTCATAATCATATTCTAACAGTTTTTTTGAGTTTATGATCCCTAAACATATAGATAGCCTTTTCTATAGGTTAAAATATCATTTTGGTGGGGACAAAATTTGTGTGCAAAGGAATTAAAAAAAAAAGGTCTAAATCCTATTTGGGGCGATGCTTTGTTGGATTTAAGTTATGTTTGCTCATCTTGGATATTTTTTATACAACATTTTAATGCATTAACTGAAGTTGGAAATATTCACAAGCACTTAGTGATTTTAATCTAGGAAAATAGTCCATTGGCATCCAATTCACTTGTTACCCAACACTTGGCCAAATTGTCGATTGTGCCCAAAACTTAGTTCTAAGTCAACAAATGATGMAAAAATAAAAARCRTTAGTTAGAAAGTTGTAGAACACTTTTAAGCAGGTTAGAGCTAGTTACATTCAAGAGGTGCAACAAAAAATACTATGATACARTAATGTGATGGGTGTGAGAAAATGAAAATGTGAMACAAAACACATTYTAAAAATGAAATTGAATCAAAATTTCATGGTTGTGTATTAGAATAAGGAGATAAAACATGCACGCAATAAACATTAATCCTAGTGAGCAACACATAATTGTCTATTACACTCAAAAGAATAAGGTCAAGGAAAGCAACACCTAGATGAGCATGATTGATTCAAAATTAAAAAAGGGGGGTCCCCAAGTCAGTTGAATTAATAATTTAACATGGATTTATTTGTGAAGAACTTAAAGGAGCAACTAGGAGATAATATCTAAACTTCTAGAGCACATAGACCATGGCCAACCCTTCTTTTTCTGTGGTAGTGTAATTATTCTTAGCCCATGATAACTTTCTGCTTGTAAAATAGGCCAAGTGATCAAGTGTACTTTTCCTTGGTTATGATATCACATTTCCTAGTGTAATGCCAGAGGCTTCACATGTACATGAAAAATATCATCCCAATTTGGGAAAGTAATAATTGGTGTAGTTATCGTCGACTGCTTCAACTTTGCAAACCCTACTTCACATAATGTTGTATAGATGAATGATACCCCGTTACATAGAAAGCCCTACATCAATGTTATTAATTATTTGTAGCCTTTGATAAACATGCAGTAGTACCTTGTATGTCTTAAAGTAGACGACAACACCAATATAATTTTGGGTGTATGAACGTTGACAATTATTGCAATCTTGGTCATATCTACTAACAATGATTACTTGCACACTATATGTCCCAACAAAACATTGAGTGGGTTACAAAATATGCATTTCTTGATATTCAATGAAAACTTCATCTGTTGACACCTATCCAACATTATCCCAAGCTCCAAAGAAAGATCCTCGAGCAAGTTGAAAACTATCTAGTCATCCAAATATACCTCCACAATATTTATGAACATAGTCTTTGAATGCAACTACTACAACCATGGAAAACGCCATAGTGTATTCTTCAGTTCTAAGGGATTTACATCGTAAGCATATGATCCCCATTTTGTTGCAAACATGGTTCTCTTCTTATCTTTCTTTGTTATCCAAATCTTATGGTAGCCATAAAACCCATTTATGAAAGAGTACGCATCATTCCTAACAACCTTGTCTAAGATCTCAACACTAAATGGATTTAGGTAGGGTTCATGTATGCATAGCTATTTGAGTCCATGGAAATAAACACACACATGGATCCCACCTGTCTTTTTTCCCTGCATCATGATTGGACAGATTGAATAAGACTCTTTGACTAGAAAGATCAACCCTAAACCTAGTATCTTATCGATCTCATGGTATACTTTCTCATGTATTGTGGGTTCATCCTATATGGTCTCTTTTTAATTGGTTGAGCATAAATATTCAACTCAATTTTCATTTCCCTACGCTCTCCAACCATGCCTTTCATTTTAGTAAAACTATGCATAAATAATCTATGTATTCACGGAGAAAAATTGAAACCTCTATGATCATGTGCTCCTCCCAATAATGAATGATCACAATAAGTTTCAATTCATCCTTGGTACTAATATTAACCTTTTTCTTCTGCAATGAATCATGATAGTACATTGGACTACTAGTACACCCTATATCCTATACTATGTGGTGACCTTTGGTTTCCTCTACGGGGTCTACTTCTATGGGGGTATTCCTTTGCGGGGTAGAGTTATGTGAATTTTTTCTCTATGGAATTAATTGTTGAGAATTGTGATTTCTCCATATGTAGGAAACACCAAATAACCCCTGCAAATGATGTATCCTCCCCACAGATTTGGAAGGTAGTGAAAAACCTTCCCCATGGTTTTGACAAAGGGTATTTTTTGGTGAATCCATTAGGTTTGACATGAAATGAGTCTATAGCACTTTTGGCATAATCTCTCTTTGAATGCAACATGTTCTTGTGTGTGACCCACCACTGTGCATGGGTCTCTTCCAAAGAAAGATCCGATGTTGAAATCCTTTGCACATGAACAATTTGTTCATCCACCATGGAACAAATTCCACTTTTTCAATCATGTTATCAAACTTCAATGGGTCCTTCAGCTCTCTTCCAATCCACTTGCACATGCTAAAAAACACACATCGTCATGTGGATTGCTTATAGTTTCCACTATGCAATTGATTAAAGAAGGCCTCTAAGTCTGTTGTGAATGAATGTACATTGCAATAGTTTAATTCCTCGTTCACTATAGGGTTTTTATAATCCTCCATGTGTCAAGTGGTAAGGTTATGTAATTCCTCCAGGATACCATTTTCTAATATTTCCTCCAAAGGTTCCACATAACACTTTTCTAATGTTGGATCCAAAGGTTAAACTACTGTATGGTGTTCTTTCTAGAATGACATCGGTTGCTGCTTCAAATTTAGGATAACAACAATGTTAAAATCCTATCATATCTTTGGAAATGCAAGGTAGGGACCCTTATCATCTAATATCGTGATGAGTTTAAAATATACATGTGTCTTCATGTCATCTATATCAAATTCCATTTGTTTCGGACTACCAATAGGGAATATCTATGACTAGTTAGCCAGATGTAGTTGTATCAATGAGTACACCAAACTAGGTTGCCCCATGGATTCCTAGGAATTATTTGATAGGATGTTCATGGATTATCCAAGGTTGAGTCTAACCTCTCATACTTCATTCCCTCTCATTAATACATAGAGTTGGAATTCCTTTCGTGATCATCTCTTTTCCACTCACTTTAGAAGTTGATCAATTATCATGGGGGGGTCTCTTAGTACCCACATGAGTACTTCCCTCAATTCGGATGCATCTTGATCACTTTATAGTATCCACAAGAAGGTCTTCAACCACCCATGGACCTCCTATTTAACCATATGCACAAAAACTCTCTAACATCTTCTCGATGGGTGAGTTATGGACTGCAATATTTACATGTCTGCTAGGACAACATCTGGTGCATGAAAAAAATCCCTTGTTACCTCTACTACGTTGTGTAGAAAACATTTCTACTATGTTGGATCAAATGTAAGCACTTTTGGGGGAGTTGTAGTTAGGACAATATTTTTCTCCCACATATGCTCCTATCTTTGCTCTGTTGTGAGTGACTACATTTATGCCAACACATTTTTGACTTGCCTCGTCACCATAGAGGATCTATGACTTAGAATTAACCATGTTTGTGTTGTGTTGCCTCTCGTATCACACCTCTCACTTTTCAAGTAGCTCTTGGGAATCCTCAGTGGTATGCTCATTCTTTTGATAGTATATGCATCAATGCTAACATAAATGCAAATAATTACTTGCAATATGCCCCACCTCATTATAGTTGTAACATTATGGTGGACAATGATTTGTGTCATTCCTTTATACTCAATTATCCTAATTGTGATTCTAACTCTGCCCTATATTTTATCTTCCCATTAAGTCTGCAACAAACAATTTTTTCTCAAATCCCTTGATGAGCATGGATAATATGTGATAGTTCTCTATACAATGAATATTTACACTAAAAAAGTTGTAATATACTACCATCATAGTGTTATGGTAGTTCTACAACAATGGGAAATTGTAAGGGTCATGTCCTAGGTTTATGCATATTTATTAGAGTTTAAAATCTACTTTCCCCCACATACTACACACAAATGGATTAGACACTACCACAACATATTTTTGAGTGATGAGGAAATCATTTTTCAAGTGGCCTTCTATCTTGCATAATGTGCACCGCACTTATTCTCTTGCACTAAGTTTATCCTTTACTAATTCTTGGATCCTCTCAGACATAACGGTCAACTATTACTAGAGTAGCTATAATATTGGAATCAATGCTTTTTCCAACCCACTTATAGACTCCATTTGCATAGAAAATTTCAAAACTTCTTGCTACGCTAACATCCAATGTTGCGTTGATGGCATGCATAGATGAGGTGGCAACTTGCTAATAAGTCATTCTTTGTGTTGGGCCTATTGAATATTGTAGTTCAATCAAATCATCAAATCTCAAAGCTAGTGGTGATACTCCTGAACAGTCTCACTACCCCTTCACTTAATCTCTTTAATTATGCAATGTTATACTATTTAAACTTTGGCTTCTAGAACTTCTTCACTAAGTCCACCCCTAGTCAAATCAAATTCACACCATGGAATGTGGCAGTTATTTTCTTACACTTCATACACCATTGTATTGATCTTCCTCACAACATCATTTCAAATTCCACCAACCGTGTTTCTCCACCGCCTCATCATCTCTGTCATGGAACAGAGGAAACCACAAAGATGATTCATTGGTTTGATTGATCATGATTTTTTGATGAATTTGTACCAGCACAAATCCATTGGTTCCGAACTATTGTATCACCATTTTTCTCTTACAAAAACACTTAGATAATTGACCAATATCGAAGACAGCTTTTGACTCCCTATAGATCTCACACTTGCACTGTTCAAAGCAACCGTAGCATGGTTACTCAAAGCGATAATCCACTGCACACTTGCACTATGTGTAGTAATGGTCATGGGATATTGAAAAAACTTAGAATGCATTGGAGGTAGAACATAGGACAGACTGAATTCATTGCCATTTTGTCTTGCTTCCTCAATAGTATGACAATCTCTAAGGTTATACCACCATAATGACACAAAATCAAAATCATCTTCAAATGCATCTTATTGATTCCATCGTTCCATGACTTTTGTAATAATTCCCAAGCTAGCAATCTCAACCGGAATCTCTGCACTTGCAATCCATGTATCTACATCACCCTTATAATCGTGCAGTCACCACCTCAACTATTTAGAACTTCTTTTCACCTCCACAAACTCTCGACTTCTTCACAACACCATAATTTCTTTGTTAAGCCCTAAATAGTGGCACATTACCCCTTAATTGTGGAATATTACATTAGTAATGTTATTTTATTTATGTCGGCTTGGGTCTATTAGTTGTAACTATACCTCCTAGTCTCTTATATATACCAAGGAGACATTTTCATTTGGAATCATCTAGTATTTGGACATTTATGTGGTGTATAAGGATGTTTCCCCCTAGAAGAGGCTTATTATCTGAAATTATCTCTTTTTCAAGGTGTTGAGTACTTATTCTGAGGTTTTTCATGCTATATTGATATTTGTTTCTTAACATATGGTATCAGAGCTCAAGGTCTTGGGGTTTCACTGCTACATCTGAGACACCTTGGAATTTTCGCTATAATTTTTCTTATACGATGTTTCATAAGTAACCCCTTGGAGGATATTTAGTAGACAAATCAAGGTACGTTGGATTAAAATTTCAGCTCGATAGGACTTATACTTTCGGAGATACAGCCTGTGTAAGATAGGGTTATGGAATAATCCTTAATTGAGTCATCGCGGAATTTTTTATATAAAATTTTTTCTATAAAGTTTTGGACCTTAAAATCCGCAGGATATTCACATAAATTACTAAAGTATCTATGATAAAAAATTCATCTTCTGGGTCATCTTAAATTTGTAGATACACTATGTGGAAGATAAGGTATCTAACTAGTCCTATTGACTAGTCTCAAGTAGGTGTTCCGGGTAAAACAATCATAAATTATTCATAGAGTATCCAAATTGAGTGAGACAAGTTGCATTGGATAGTGGACAGTCTTTATTATTTCTGGTACAATTTTTAGAATTTTATATCATTTATTTTGTGAGGGGTACACTATACAAGTGAGATATCCTGGAAAGGAAAAAAATAAGCAAGTTGTGGGGAAGTTACCATAAATTCCACTTGACATATCCAATTTTGATCAGACCCGTGGCATTGTGGACAAGAAATATCAGAGAACTACAAAAAAAACAATTTTCATACCCAGAAGGGCAGAAATTTTGGAGATACAACAGAAGAAAGATTGTCTAGCAGAACCACCTCAAATCAAGGTTTAAAAGTGATACTTGGCCAACATGCCACCAAAAAAGGGAACTTCTACACCAAATAAGCCTCTAGATAGTCCTACTTGGACTCTTGATTAAGGTGAAGAAATGCGTAGGGACACAAATGATTTACAAAATAATACAATGACAAAATATGAACTACAAGGGATGATGGATGGTTTAAAAAGTGAGATCATGGAAGGATTGAAAATTTTCCTAATAGAGAGGACACCTGAAAGTGAAAATGTATCCCATGAAATTCATGATGAGGACACAAGGAAGATGAATCAAGAATGGAGAAACTCCAACTTTGGGTTGAATACCAACCACGTTCCTAAGATTGATATGAGGAAGTTTGATGGCAATGACCCAATCACGTGGATACTTCAGATGGAGCAATTCGTTGATCTACATGATGTGACACATACACAAAAGGTATGAATTGCTTCTTTATATTTAGAACCCAATCAATTTGTGTGGTATCGATGGCTTTGTTCTCGCAAATCACTCATCACTTGGACAATTTTCACGGAAGAAATGATAGCACACTATGATGATACAAGGAGCAATACCTTATTTAGCCAATTGATAAATCTCAAGCAAAAGGGTTCAGTTACAAAGCACATTGAGAAATTCCAAAGATTAAATATAAAGGTAACATATATTCCAGATGAGCACTTGATTGATGTATTCATAAGAACTTTAATGGATAACATTCAACATGAGGTTCTCCTTTGGGAACCCAAATCATTGGAGAATGCATTTAGGGTGGCAATAAATGTTGAAAAGAAAAATATGGCTATGGCTACTAGAAGGACCACTCCTAACATCTATCGAGAAAATAATGCTCCTTCTAAAACACCTCAACTTACAAGGTTGACACCTCAACAATTCGAGGAAATAATAGGAAAAAGATTTATGCTTTAATTGTGACAGAAAGTACAGTAAGGGACATAAGTGTGGTGAGAAGAAATTATTCTACATAGGTTGTGAAGAGGAAGAAGAACAAGAACCTCAAGATGAAAACGCAGAAGCGATTTCTTCTAAAGATTTGACTCCCACAATATTGTGTAATGCATTGGATGGAATTAGCACTCCTCAAACTCTCAAGATCGAAGGATATATAAAAAATAAAAATGTAATAGTCTTAATTTATTATGGTAGTACTCATAATTTCATTCACTATAAATTAGCCAAAGCTCTCAATTGCTTTGTATATCCGGCGCCATAGTTTCAAGTAATGATTGCAGATGGAGGAACTATCAATTGCTCATGAAAATGAAATAAGATCAATCTTACCATGGGGGAGTATGTAATGAATAGTCCAATGATTGCTATACCCATGGGTGGTGTTGATGTCGTACTAGGAATCCAATGGTTGCAATCATTAGGAACAATGGCTTTTAAATTTCAAGAAATTTTCATGAAATTTTCATTGGAAGGAAAAGAAATTGAGTTAAGAGGTATCACAGGGAAACCCAATAAGGTGATAATCTCTAATGGCATGGAAAAATTATTGAAAAAGGAGCATCAAGGTGTAATTGCACAACTATGATCACTAGATGTTCAAACATCTAAGCCATCTATTCCCCTAGATCTCCAAGGGATCATTGATAAGCATTCCAAAGTATTTGAAGATATTCCCAAATGTCTTCCACCCACTCGAAATCATGATCATGTTATTCACTTAATTCCTGGGAGTTTTCCTCCTAACATCAGGACGTATAGATACCCTTATTCCCAGAAGAGTGAAACTGAGTGTATGGTTGATGAAATGTTAGAGGCTAGCATTATTAGACCTAGCCAAAGTTCTTACTTGGCACCGGTGGTAATGGTACTCAAGAAAGATGGCTCATGGTGTATGTGTCCAGATTATAGAGAGTTCAACAAGATCACTATTAAATACAAGTTTCCCATTCTCGACATTGATGAATTGTTATATGAACTACATGGAGAAATCTATTTCACAAAGTTGGATCTTCGTTCAAGGTATCATCAGATTAGAAAGAAGGAAGAAGATATCCCAAAAACAACATTCCGAACTCATGAAGGCCATTATGAATTTTTGGTCATGCCTTTTGGCCTTACAAATGCACCTTCCACATTCCAAGGGTTGNACTAAAGGAGCAACAACTATATGCCAAACCATCCAAATGTTTCTTTGGGGTGAAGGAGGTAGAGTATTTGGGTCATATTGTATCTCATGAAGGTGTCAAGGTAGACCCTAACAAGATTAATGCCATGATGGACTGGTCGATTCCCAATACATTGAAGAATCTTAGAGGATTTTTGGGTTTGATAGGTTACTACAGCAAGTTTGTTCGACACTATGGAAGAATAGCAACACCTTTAACGACACTAACTAAGAAGGATGCATTTTCATGGACTCGAGAGGCAACTAAAGCTTTTGAACAACTTAAAGAGGTGATGTGAAAATATCATGTCTTGACCACTCCAGAATTCACAAAAACATTTATTGTGGAATGTGATGCCTCAGGAAATGGAATTGGTGTTGTCCTAATGCAAGAAGGAAGGCCCCTGGCTTTTCAAAGTCGGCCACTCAAGGGAAAGGACTTACACAAACCCATTTATGAGAAGGAAATGATAGCAATGTAAATTCTAACCTTGTACAATATCTACTACAAACTGATATTCATAAAAGAACAAAAAAGATACAATGGCAAATACAAACATTACACATAGATTTTTCACCTAGAAACCCAAACCGGGAAAACCAACATATATTATATTCATACATTGTGTTACATTGTTTACAATACAATATACATATAGGAGCCGGTGGCATCCAAAACCCTAACCCAATGACCTGGATTAGTCCAAAACCCTAATTCCTTAACCGAAAATAGAAAACCATCGGCAAAAAACCATGTGTCAATAAACCACCTAATATCATGTGGTCCCCCCTCTAACCCCCCTGCGCGCCCGACGCAGATGCTCAGACACTACTACTCGTGCAAAGAATATAACACATACCCAGCATTCTCCCACTTGTTGTTTTCTTTGCACACAGGGGGTTACAGGGTTACATAGTCAACAATCCAGGGCAACAATGCCCATGGATCCTCTACACCAAGAGAACTTCTCAGTGCTCACAGATTTTGTTAATGAATCTGCAACATTCNAAAGTGATATTGAACATCAATGTGCTTTGTCTTTGAATGATAAGGAGGGTTCTTTGCCAAGAAAATTGCACTCTGACTGTCACACTCTATCCTTACAGCTTCTTGTACCAACCCAATACCTGAACACAATATTTGTAACCATACTGCTTCCTTACTTGCATGAGTGGCTTCCATGTATTCAGATTATGTAGTTGAAAGTGCCACTACATCATGTCTTTTGCTCATCCAACTTATTGCTCCTCCAAACAGGTTAAACACATACCTGCTTGTGGATCTCCTACGATCCAAATATCCAGCCCAGTATGCATCCACAAAGCCATGTATATCGACTACTCTGTCCAATCCAGGTCTTCCTTCGTAGCAAAATCCATAGCTAGTAGTGCCACGCAAATACCTGAAAACCCTTTTTACTGCTGTCCAATGCTCCTTCCCTGGTTTTGACATATATCTGCTCAAAACTCCCACTGCATGTGCAATGTCTGGTCTAGTACAGACCATTGCATACATCAAACTGCCAACTGCAC
>JASDQU011443715.1:0-10819 GCA_032191745.1 Picea mariana
CAGAAAACACCAGAATTGATGCAACTTCTGAGAGGGGTGCTTGTTTCCACCCAACTGTAGGCTTAGCAGCTCCCAACGGATTTACCACTAGCCACCCCCGAGCTGAAACCACGATGCTGAGAGACTGCGTCTCTTTTTGCCAGTGACCAGGAGCGAAGGTTACTCTCCTTCCTCTCTACTATCACCTACTCTGCATATTGCCAGAGCTCTATTCTTCCCCTCGCGTGTATATCCCCTTCACTTCTCCCTCATGCCTTATCCTCTTGCGAGGTTGCATGTGGCACGATTCCCCTTGCGCTGGTCAGGTCCGAGACTCTTACAGATGGGCTGGGAAGTTCACCGCCCCCCCCAGTCCCTCATTAATTCATGATGAGTCATCCACCTACCAACCTGCAAGCAATTAATTCCGAGACAACGAGCCGCTCTTGGTTCTCTGGGCCAGTGAAGACCAAATATGGTATTGGTTTGTCGATAGAAGTTAACGCCACCATCCCAGGTGCCTTCCACCACTTTTCTTTAGCCATCATGGTCTCTTTTTCAGCACATTCCCCTCTCAATAGTCCTGCAATTTATTTATATTCATTGACCTTTTCCACAAGGTTCATTCACATCATACATTCACATCTCTGAGTTTTCCACAATTACTTGGCCAGTATAGTTATTTTTACAGACTGGGGGAAACAGGGTGTTACAATTCCCTCCCCCTTAAAGGAACATCGTCCTCGATGTTCTTAGCTATCAACATGAGATGTATGTATAGAAGTAAACAAAATCGGATATGCCTGCCTCATGGAATCCTCCATTTCCCATGTAGCCTCATTTGGGCTAAAATGTCTCCACTGCACCTTGACCTATGCAATGGTTCGATTCCGGAGCGGGATTTCCTTTCTGTCCAGTATGCACTAAGGCTCTGGTAGAAATTGTCCCTCTAGTTCCACCTGGATCACATACCAGTCAATTATATGATTAGCATCATGTACATATTTCTTCAATAATGAAACATGGAAAACATTATGTGCTGTTACTGTGGGAGGAAGTGCTAGCCTGTAGGCCATAGGTCCCACTCTATCTAGAATCTCAAAGGGTCCACAATATCGAGGTGCCAATTTGGCACAAGCTCCCATTTTCAGAGAACTCTTTCTGGGTCTAATTCTGAGATATACATGGTCTCCTGTTTTGAACTCTCTTGGAGTTCTCTTTTGATCAGCATAACTTTTCTGTTGGTTCTGAGCGACCTTCAGATTTTGTTTTATCTTAGTCACTTGCTATTCCATTTCTTTCAACATATCGGGTCCAAAAGAAATCCTATTTACAGGGTTGCTCGAGCTGACTGGAGTGTTACACGGTCTACCATAGAGGACCTCTAAGGGACTCATCTTTAAGGATGCTTGGTAGCCGCAATAGGCGAATTCTACCAATGGCAGGTAGTCTTCCCATTTCTTGGTTTGATTCATTACATGCATCCTTAACATGTCCTCTAATATTTGATTCACTCTTTCTGTCTGTCCATCAGTTTGAGGGTGATAGCTGGTGCTAAACAACAACTTGGTCTCTAAACCAGCCATCAGTGATTTCCAAAAGTTGGAAGTAAATTTCATGTCTCTGTCAGACACTATCTCTTTTGGCATACCATGCAGTCTGAATACCTCTTTCATGAATACATGGGCGATGTCGATTGCTTTGCAAGTCGATTTGACGGGGATGAAATGAGAAGACTTGCTCAATTTATCCACCACTACCATAATGGCGTCATTCTGTTTGGTCGATGTTGGTAATCCAGTGATGAAATCCATGGAGATGGTCTCCCATTTCCATTCTGGGATTGGTAAAGGTTGCAATAGTCCTGCTGGGTGTCAATGTTATGCTTTAACTTGTTGGCATTCTATGCATTTGGCCAAATATTCGGCTATGTCTTTCTTCAATCCAGGCCAATAAAATTGTTTTCTGGTGGCAGTGATCATTTTATGGTATCCTGGATGACCAGTATAGGGTATTTTGTGTAGCTCATCCATAATGAACCTCTTCAAGTCATCACAGTTTGGAATATACAGTCTATTTCTGTAAGTGAGCAGACCTCCTTTGGTCATCTGGTATCCTTCATATTTTACTCCAGCGGGTTCTTGCTGTAGGTACAGGGTCATGGTCTGAATGAAGGGATCTGTCTCTTGTGCATTTCTGACTCTTTCCTTGACATCTGTCTCGCAGATTCTCACTGCTGCCAGATGAATGGTTTTCATGCTTCTGCTAAGGGCATCGACCACCCTATTTTCTTTTCCTTTAATGTGTTTGATTTCAAAATCAAATATTCTAAGGAGGGCCATCCACCTAGCTTGTCTAGAATTGAGATTTGGTTGATCAAACAGATATCGCAATCCACAGTGATCGGTCATAAGTACAAATTTTCTTCACAGGAGGTAATGCCTCCACATTTTCAAGGCATGCACTATGGCAGCCATCTCTAGATCATGGGTCACATAGTTGACTTCATGCTCGTTCAATTTTCGGGATTCATAGCAGATCACACTTCCTTCCTGCATAAGGACTCCTTCGAGCCCTTCCTTACAGGCATCTGTGCACATGAGGAAGTCAGTTTCTGGGTCAGCGATTTTCAACATGGGTGCATGGGTCAGTAGATGTTTTAGGGTTTGAAATATTTTTTCACATTTCTGTGTCCATAAGAATTTTGTCCCCTTTTTGTGGAGGGAGGTGATTGGACAACCAATCTTGGAGAATCCTTTTATAAATCTCCTATAGTATCTCGCTAATCCCATAAAGGATTTGACATCTGAAACATCCTTCGGGGTAGGCCATTCCATGATAGACCTGATCTTGTCAGGGTCTACTGCTACCCCTTCCTCGGACAGGACATGACCCAAATAATGTATTTGCTTATGGAAGAAGTCACATTTGCTGAATTTAGCATAGAGCTGATGCTCTCTTAGCACTTGAAGCACAAGTCTAAGATGCTCTTCATGCTCTTCTCTATTCTTAGAGTAGATTAATTTGTCATCAATAAAAACTAGCACAAATTTATCTAGAAATTTACTAAGTACATTGTTCATCAAGCACATAAAAGTGGCAGGGGCATTGGTTAACCCAAATGGCACTACCACAAACTCATAGTGACCATACCGTGTNATAATCTATACACAGTCTAAGGGTGCCGTCCTTCTTTTTCACAAACAGGACTGGTGCTCCCCATGGAGACACACTGGGTCGAATATAACCCTTATCCATCATTTCTTTCAATTGCAATTTGAGTTCAACTAACTCAGGTGTGCTCATCCGGTAAGGTGTCCTAGACACCGGCACTACTCCTGGTGCAAGCTCTATCGAGAAGGCAATGTCTCTTCTCGGAGGTAGACCCGATACCTCTTCTAGAAACACATCTCTGTATTCTCTCAGGGTAGGATGGTCTTTGAGGCCAGGTTTGTCATCTTCTATGGTTTCCAACACTTGTATTTCATATAGGGGACATCCCTTTCGGCAATACTTTCTCATTTGCAGGGCTGATATTTGTCTCACCGAGATAGGCTTTCGGATCCCTTGAAGGGTTATGCTTTTTCCTTCTTTGCTCACACACTCTAAGGTTTTATGCTAATAGTCCAATCTGGCTTTATGAGCGGCTAGCCAGTCCATACCAATCAATAGATCATATGATCTTAGGGGTAATACGTTAAGGGTTGCTTGGGTGGGAAATTCACCCAACACCAATTGACAAGATGGTATGACTTCTGCTACCCTTCTTTTTGTGCCAATGGATAACTGTACAAACCATGGATTTGTGTGTTTTTGCGGCTGTAGTTTACACTTATCAACAGTCTTAGGGGATATATAACTCAAATTTGAAACAGGGTCAATCGGAACATACACTAGATGGTTGGAAATCATACCTTCTATTTCCACCATTGAAGCTTGATGGTCAGCTTGGTTATCATCCAAGGCTGCATAAATCTGCGACACACTCCTTGCCACATCATTGATTGTGGTAGCTTCCTGAATGTTATAAACTTTCTGACTATTCTGTTGTCGGTGTGGACAGTCTCTCAGGAGATGCTATTCTCCGCAACCCCAACATTTCAGAGGCTCTCTCTTTGGGTTATCCATCTTTACTGGTACAGGTCCAGAAGTTTTATTTCCGCCTGATGAGGGAAAGTTCTGCTAGAGTACACTCTCAGATGGAAAGTTCACCCTTGGGTTCTTCTTATAGTTCTTAAATCCTGGTGATTTAATCCCCATTTTCTGAAATCTCAAACCACTCTTCTGTTTCCAGTCTCCACGAGACTCTGCCCGATGTCCATACTGTTCATGACAATATGTTGCCTTTTGAATAGTGTCTTCTAAGGTCTTTGGCTCATCAAATTCAATTCTGTTCTGGTTCCTTGGGTAGCCCATCGATGAAGTGTTGCACCTTTGCCTTTTCTACTTTTATATAAGGAAAAAACCTCAACAAATCGAGGAATTTGTTGACATATTCCTCTGTAATGAGTTGTCCCAGTTTGAGTTCATAAAACTCTTTAGTCTTCTTGTCGAAATATTTTTTCGACAAATACTTCTTCCGGAAGTATTTCTCAAACTGTTTCCAGGACAGGTCCTCTTCGCAGACCCCTTTCACATTCTTAAGATCTTCCCACCAGATGGAAGCTTTTCCGTTCAGGTTGAAAGTGGCCACTCGGGCCTTCAAATTTTCTGAGAAGTCATGGACTCTGAGGTACTTTTTCAGTCCAAGTAGTCAGGCCTCTGCTTCCTCTCCCTTCTTTATCTCACCATCAAAGGAGGGCAGTTTGGCCTTTCTGAATTCCTCCAATTTATAACCTTTGGAGAATTTTCGCTTCTTCTATTTTCTTCGGGAATAAGAATTGGTTTTGCTGCTGGAAGAGCCCTCCGAGTTGCCAGCTTCCTTCTCAGAGGAATCATTCGGAACTGGTCCTTTACCTCTGGGGTGGACCTTCCTTGAGGTGCTCCTCTCAGTATGGCCACTGATATGACCATGTTTCTGCATCTCGGGTTCATGCTGCATTTGTCATTGTAGGTCGGATAAGCTCTTTAGTAAAACTGCATTAATTTTAGTTTGATTTTCTTGTTCTTTCATCATCCTTTCATTGTCGGCCTTGCAGCTTTGTAATTCGACCATGAGACTCCTCACAGTCTCAGCTAGATTTGGAGGGGTCCCTACTGCCCTCCTTTTGTTAGACTTTTCATCTCTATTGTGGGAGCCTTCTCCCACTTCTTGGTGAGTCACCATACTATGCGTTGATAATTTCCCGCGGTTGATCTTCCGCTTGTGTGCAAAAGGAAAAACACTGGTTGTTAGTCAATATTTATATTTATTTATAACCAATACATAATTCATATTTTCACATGTACACACACACAATAGGGGTTTTTCATTCTTAACTTCATCTTTTTATTAGGAAGGTTAAGACATGGGTTTACTCTTTTTAAGAGTGTTCTGAACGGAGCTTCTGTGCAACTCGTTCATGAGCCCAAGCAGGCCAAGTGTTGTAACCATGCTCTGATACCAATTTTTCAAATACCCATTGCGGCATAATAGATTTTTTGCCTTTTCTCAAGGGATAGAATCCCCGAGACCCTACGGGGCTTAGCATAGGCTGCAGGCGCCACCTCTGACTCGACAGAGTCTCTGCGTAACCTCCTGATCTTAAGGATAGTTCAGTTTATTTTATGAGCCGAAATGACTTCTTTTGATTCCTTGCTGGAATCTCGATTCAATCGATCCACAGGTCCTTCGGAAGTTCCCCTGTGCGAACAACACTGGGCGTGAGCTCTACAACTCCCAAGCAACCACAACACTATGACCAAGTTCTATTCCCAAAGGCGCATGTCACAACTCGCCATCTCGCGAGTTCACGAGTCGAAGCTCTCGACTCCTCCTTTCCAATCTCGTGATACTCGAGATCGCGAAATGTGTATAGCTCCCTTTTGTCAGCGCCCTCCGTGCGTGATTGCCGGCTAGGCCAAACGCTAGCTCCTCTCGCTATTCGCCGCTTCGTGAGTTCGACGGTTGAACTCTCGTGCTCTTATTCCACAAATCACCGAGATGCGAGAAGTCAACAGAGTGTTGACTCCCTTCTCCAGGCGACACGTGTCCACCCGTCAATCGTGCGGAACCCACCTTGAAACTCTGCCATGCGTTCTCTTGCACTCGGCTTTCGGCACTTCGCTACTCATGAAGTCGTAAACGAATCCTTTCAACCTCTGAATCCCCGAACGCGTAATAGGCGATGGGGTTATCGATCCCACGGTCCTCCCGTTCTCTTGATCCAACGGCTGTCTCTGCTCCTCACGACTTCGCCACTCATGACTTGGAGCACTCCACCTTTGGGCTCTTACCTTGCGAACCTCCGAGTTCACGAGATCCTTTGATCTCTGCCACTTGTCCTCCTCAGATGGACGGTCCTTATCCTCTCACGACTTCGTCACTCTCGAAGTAAAGAGACTTTCTCCTCTGACTCCTGATGTCCAAATCCCCGATAGAGAGGATATCGTGACACGTATCCTCCTATAGACGAACGGCTCTGATCCTTTTGCAAATTCGAAACTTCGCGACTCCAAGGGTTTGGTCTTCCTCCTCCAAACTCCCGAATTCATGATTTCTGATTTCCCGAAATGGGTAGTCGCATGACATGTGGCCTCCTTTAATCGAACGGTTCAGATCTATTTCGAGACTTTCACCCCTACTCACGAGGGCTTAACCCTCATCTATCTCCCTACAGATCTAACGATTGTCAGGTTTTCTAGCTAAGATCTGACGGTTCAGATTGGTCCCAACGCCACGCACTTTTCCACTGCTCCCTAGATGTGGAAAAACCAACGGTCCAGATATTATTACGGACCTTAGGGATCGATGGTCCCGGTCTCTTCATTTCTTGCAAGGGAAAAATAGGTCATGGCATTAATGCCTGCGTCTCTTCCCAAAATCTAACAGTCGTTATAGACCTTGGATCCTCCGAAAGGATCTCGCCCATTAATCAAGACTTAACCATACGCTGCCATGTCAGGATTTCACAAATTGGGGTTTCGGGACTTGCGAGTACGTGAGAACTCACACTTGGATACCCTGGATGCTGAAACACCGAAATATCATAACTTACGAGAACCACTCTCTCTCGTGCCGGGTTTCTAAAACATATGCTATCAAATCTCCTTCGAGCTTTTGGTAAGATTCGCCGGATTTGAAAGCCCGACTGAAAAGTCTCCAGCGGCCTCCGAGCTAATAACTCTTGTGACTGGATAGTGAGCCATCTCGAGGGCATATTATGACGACAGTTTTATACCGGGGGTTTACCCCGGCTCTAGGAAGTGAGGGGACTTTCCCAGAAAGGGTGCCCCTGTGGGAAGGTCTATCCGGGACATTATCTGGGGCAAATAAGGGAATAAATTTCCCGATCACAGACTTGAAAACTGAGTTAATCCAGTGGATACATATATATATATCTATAATTTTATAAGCCAACTATGGTTATTCCGGTATAAGCATACAATCACCATTTTTGACCAAAACATTACGCAGACAATCTTACATTGAAAACAAACACAGTTGCACCGAACTTGAGCGTACATATCAGAATATAAATTTCAAGATATGAAACATAACACTTATCAGAAAACACCAGAATTGATGCAACTGCTGAGAGGGGTGCTCATTTCCACCCAACCGTAGGCTCAACGACTCCCAACGGATTTACCACTAGCCACCCTGAGCTGAAACCACAATGCTGAGAGACTGTGTCTCTATTTTTCAGTGACCAGGAGTGAAGGTTACTCTCCTTCCTCTCTGCTATCACCTACTCTGCATATCGCCAGAGCTCTCTTGTTCCCCTCATGTGTATATCCCCTTCGCTTCTCCCTCATGCCTTATCCTCTTGCGAGGTTGCGTGTGGCGCAATTCCCCTTGCGCTGGTCAGGTCCAAGACTCTTACGGATGGGCTGGGCGGTTCACGCCCCCTCGCCCATCCCTCATTAATTCATGATGAGTCATCCACCTACCAACCTAGAAGCAATTAATTCCGGGACAACGAGACGCTCTTGGTTCTCTGGGCCAGTGAAGACGAAATACGGTATTGGTTTGTCGGTGGAAGTTAACGCCACCATCCTAGGTGCCTTCCACTGCTTTTCTTTAGCCATCGTGGTCTCTTTTTCAGCACGTTCCCCTCTCAGCAGTCCTGCAATTTATTTATATTCATCGACCTTTTACACAAGGTCCTTTCACATCATACATTCACATCTCTGAGTTTGCCACAATTACTTGGTCAGTATAGTTATTTTTACAGACTGGGGGAAACAGGGTGTTACAGTGGCTCTAGCATTAGGGTTGTGAGTAGAGTGCTTGAGTACTCCTTTGATGGTCACCATTTGGGTTTTTCGACAATTGCACAGAATGTACATCCACCGATTGGGTGGGTTTGGAGGATCCCGATGAAGCTGACCCTCCAACAGACTTCGTTGTCGAATCTTCGGGCTTTACATTGGTGGACCCTACAATGCCATCGGCATGAGGTCCATGTTTTTTCCTAGGATCGTAATTTGATCGTGGTGCTTCTGGAAGAAGGTGATATAACATCCCAGACTGAGCATATATTAAATCTAATTGCTGGGCTATAAATATAGTTTCTTCCTCATTGGAGACCCCAAAAGTAGCAATGTCCTTCGAGACGGGAGGGTGAAAAGACTTTAGAAACCATTCTAGAAGAAAGGCCAGGGGTATAGGGGTCTTAATCAACCACCTCCATCTACGCCACTCCTGGATATGATCTAAGATATGAGTAGCGGTGTCCTAGCGTAAGATCGACAAAAGTTCGAGGCCATCATCATAACGAATGGGAAACTAAAAGTGGTTGAGAAAGTCCACTACCAACTGATTAAATGATCCATATGTTCCCCTGGGTAGTTCAATGTACCATTGCGAAGCAAATCCAATGAGGGTGCGTTGAAACAATCGTAATCTAATGGAA
The DNA here is from genome assembly GCA_032191745.1 of Picea mariana. Lineage (NCBI taxonomy): Eukaryota > Viridiplantae > Streptophyta > Pinopsida > Pinales > Pinaceae > Picea > Picea mariana. The sequence goes on from JASDQU011443715.1 coordinate 8,976, forward strand.
TCATGGTTCAGGGAATTTGATGAGCACCAAAGGTGAAAGGTAGTGACGTGTTCACTAGGGTCCTCTCCATTCTTACCCTCAAACTTTGGAATGTACGAAGGAAATTTTGTGGGTATGGGGGGCCATGAGGGATCATGAAGTACCGGGTCATTCATTAACTTAGCCAAGTCTGGCAGATTGAGCATGGCCAGAAAAGGGAGACGGGGTTGCAGCATGGGGCCCCATCCTCCCGCGAAAGATTGTGTGTTGGGAACTACATTCCATCCAGGATTTGGGTAAGTACCAAAGCCCTGTTTGGAATTATAAGGTCCTCCTCTGGGCTGATTCGTATAGGATGGGTTGGGCATCATTCCAGCAGGAATGTTACGATAAGAATTATGAAAATTGCCCACGGCCGGATTAGATCCGAATTGGGGGTTGTGAAAATCCCCCCCAACCGGATTGGATCCGGTTTGGGGGTTGCCAAAAGTGTAAGACTGACCTCCTCCAGATGGGAATCTGGAGGATTGAAGTGGGTTCATCATACCAAAATTATTGTTCAGAATCGACACTGAGGGGGTGGGGATATAGGGTGTAACTTGTCCCCTAGTTGGGTTGTTCCATCCAGCCATAGAAGGATTAGATCCGAGGTGAGGAAAAGGGGGACTTCCTACATTAGGATATGTTTGGGGAATATGAGAACCACCAAATGGGAAATGAGTGTAAGGAGGGGTAGTACCCCCAAGTCCAAAGCTAGCGTTAGGGCCAACAGCTAGGATGGCAGTCGAAAACTACAACGTGAAGTTAGGCATACCATAAGAAAATTTGGTAGAAGCCATAGGGATGGACTGAAAATTGTAACTCGGTGAGTGGCCGAAACCCCCAAAAGTGTTTGAGGCAAGAGATGAAGCATTAACTATAGGCCGAGCCATAGTACTAGTATAAGCCTTCGACTTTGCAACTGTAGTGGCTACAGGCGTCGAAGGGGTGTCATTAATTATAGTGGGTATGGGAGTCGAAGAACTCCCAGTGTTATGAAGACTAGACTCAATACTCATCCTTGTGGAACCACAAGTCTGAAAGGTGGATGTGTGTGTATCACGCCTGATAACTCTATGCCTTTTAGAAGGCAAGAACTCGAAAACTGGTGGTAACTGTAACAACCGACGGGACCGGCGAGGAAGCTGGTCCGACTCCACGATGACTTATGAATATACAAAATAAAAATATATCCTAAGGCCAACCAGTAGTAAAAAAGCATACCAAAAGTTGAACGATCAATATGCATGCAAACGGGCTAAAGTGGTTGAGTGGCCTCCCTCACTAAAGAAGGTATGCCTTGTCCAAGAGGGACCTGAGACTCCCTGTTGAATTTTGGAGGTAACAAAATCAGTTATAGGGGCTCTCATGGGCTTAAAAACCAGTCGGTCAAATCCCCCCAGTGAGGTAATGCTCCATAAAGGTTGTGTGTTGTCCGACCCCTATCTAACCCAGGGTACAAGCAGAATAACCCCTGCAAGTAACCTATGAGATACCTAAGTCAGGAAACTAATAAACCACTGTATAACCGATGCACAGGCGAGCAATCGTAAGTCCCAATCACCGTATGGGCAGGGTAACAAAGCCTGAAACCTTGAAAGCACCACCTCTCATAGAGGTATGGGTACTAGCAAGATCCCCAAATACAAATAAATCCACAGAAATATCTCTAACGCTAGGTGAGTATCCAGGGGTTATCCCTTCAACTAACTTTGCGCGACCTCGTGATTAACTCTGGTGTGAGCGAAGCCTCCTGATATTACCAATTATATAATTGACTTATCAACTCCCTGTCTCAGACACATATGCTGATTTAATTGCCTTGG
>JASDQU011443715.1:11370-23419 GCA_032191745.1 Picea mariana
CCACCCTTGAGATGAAACCACAATGCTGAGAGACTGTGTCTCTATTTTCCAGTGACCAGGAGCGAAGGTTACTCTCCTTCCTCTCTGCTATCACCTTATCTGCATATCGCCAGAGCTCTCTTCTTCCCCTCGCGTGTATATCACCTTCACTTCTCCCTCACGCCTTATCCTCTTACGAGGTTGCGTGTGGCACGATTCCCCTTGTGCTGGTCAGGTTCGAGACTCTTACGGATGGGCTGGGTGGTTCACCCCCCTCGTGCCCATCCCTCATTAATTCATGATGAGTCATCGACCTACCAACCTGGAAGCAATTAATTCCGGGACAACGAGCCGCTCTTGGTTCTCCGGGCCAGTGAAGATGAAATACGGTATTGGTTTTTCGGTGGAAGTTAATGCCACCATCCTAGGTGCCTTCTGCTGCTTTTCTTTAGCCATCATGGTCTCTTTTTCAGCACGTTCCCCTCTTAGCAGTCCTGCAATTTATTTATATTCATCGACCTTTTCCACAAGGTCCATTCACATCATACATTCACATCTTTGAGTTTTCCACAATTACTTGGCCAATATAGTTATTTTTACAGACTGGGGGAAACAGGGTGTTACAGTGGCTCTAGCATTAGGGTTGTGAGTAGAGTGCTTGAGTACTCCTTTCAGAATATGAGGCGGTGGCTCTCATTTCTCAATCTGTAGGTTCATCTCCGGAGGGGGAGGGGGAGCTTCTAAGTCGGTACTATCTTTTGAAGAGCTATAATCTTGAGAACAGGTGGCTACATAAATGTTTGTGTCGACCATATTGATACAAACATGGTTGCCATCTTGCGACGATGGGTTTTGACTTCCACCGGGCGCATTTTCGGCGTTCAAAGAGCTCAAGGTGAAGTGCTGATTTTGTGGGAATGTATTCTTCAGCACAACGAGCGGTAGATTTAAAAGTCTCACAGCCTCCGTGATTTTGGGGCATAAATGTGTAAGGTGATCATTGGTACAAAGTTTACAAGGAAACTTCACCTTACGTTTCTCTTTCTTTCTCTCTCTAGCATTATAATTCTATTTCCCATTATTATCTTTGTCCTTGGGTTTGTTACCATTTTTCCCACACTTACGGTTGTTTCGACCTTTCCTTTTATTCCCATCTGGTTGCTGGTCACCATTTGGGTTTTTCGACAATTTCACAGAATGTACATCCACCGACTGGGTGGGTTTGGAGGATCCTGACGAAGCTGACCCTCCAACAGACTTCGTTGTTGAGTCTGTGGGCTTTACATTGGTGGACCCTACAATTCCATCGGCATGAGGTCCAGGTTTTTTCCTAGGATAGTAATTTGATTGTGGTGCTTCTGGAAGAAGGTGATATAACATCCTAGACTGAGCATATATTAAATCTAATTGCTGGGCTCTAAAGATAGTTTCTTCCTCGTTGGAGACCCCAAAAGTAGCAATGTCCTTCGAGATGGGAGGGTGAAAATACTTTTAAAACCATTCTAGAAGAAAGGCTAGGGGTATAGGGGTCTTAATCAACCACCTCCATCTATGCCACTCCTGGATATGATCTGAGATATGAGTAGCGGTGTCCTGGCGTAAGGTCGACAAAAGTTCGAGGCCATTGTCATAACGAATGGGCAACTAAAAGTGGTTGAGAAAGTCCACTACCAACTGATTAAATGATCCATATGTTCCCCTGGGTAGCTCAATGTACCATTGCGAAGCAACTCCAATGAGGGTGCGTTGAAACAATCGTAATCTAATGGAATCATGGTTCAGGGAATTTGATGAGCACCAAAGGTGAAAGGTAGTGACGTGTTCACCAGGGTCCTCTCCATTCTTACCCTCAAACTTTGGAATGTACGAAGGATTTTTTGTGGGTACGGGGGGCCATGAGGGACCATGAAGTACTGGGTCATTCATTAACTTAGCCAAGTCTGGAAAATTGAGCGTGGCCAGAAAAGGGAGACGGGGTTGCAGCATGGGGCCCCATCCTCCCGTGAAAGATTGTGTGTTGGGAACTACATTCCATCCAGGATTTGGGTAAGTACCAAAGCCCTGTTTGGAATTATAAGGTCCTCCTCTGGGATGATTCGTATCGGATGGGTTGGGCATCATTCTAGCAGGAATGTTATGATAAGGATTATGAAAATTGCCCTCGGCCGGATTAGATCCGAATTGGGGGTTGTGAAAATTTCCCCCAACTGGATTGGATCCAGGTTGGGGGTTGCCCAAAGTGTAAGACTGACCTCCTCCAGATGGGAATCTAGAGGATTGAAGTGGGTTCATCATACCAAAAGTATTGTTCGGAATCGGCACCGAGGGGGTGGGGATATAGGGTGTAACTTGTCCCCTAGTTGGGTTGTTCCATCCAGCCATAGAAGGATTAGATCCGAGGTGAGGAAAAGGGGGACTTCCTACATTAGGATATGTTTGGGGAATATGAGAACCACCAAATGGGAAATGAGTGTAAGGAGGGGTAGTGCCCCCAAGTCCAAAGCTAGCGTTAGGGCCAATAGCTAGGATGGCAGTCGAAAATTATGACGTGAAGTTAGGCATACCATAAGAAAATTTGGTAGAAGCCATAGGGATGGACTGAACATTGTAACTCAGTGAGTGGCCGAAACCCCCAAAAGTGTTTGAGGCAAGAGATGAAGCATTAACTATAGGCAGAGCCATAGTACTAGTATAAGCCTTCGACTTTGCAACTGTAGTGGCTGAAGGCGTCGAAGGGGTGTCATTAATTATAGTGGGTATGGGAGTCAAAGAACTCCCAGTGTTCTGAAGACTAGACTCAATACTCATCCTTGTGGAACCACAAGTCTGAAAGGTGGATGTGTGTGTACCACGCTTGATAACTCTACGCCTTTTAGAAGGCAAGAACTCGAAAACTGGTGGTAACTATAACAACCGACGAGACCGATGAGGAAGCTGGTCCGACTCCACGATGACTTATGAATATACAAAATAAAAATATATCCTAAGGCCAACTAGTAGTAAAAAATCATACCAAAAGTCGAACGATCAATATGCATGCAAACGGGCTAAAGTGGCTGAGTGGCCTCCCTCGCTAAAGAAGGTATGCCTTGTCTAAGAGGGACCTGAGACTCCCTGCTGAATTTTGGAGGTAACAAAATCAGTTATAGGGGCTCTCGTGGGCTTAAAAACCAGTCGGTCAAATCCCTCCAGTGAGGTAATGCTCCATAAAGGTTGTGTGTTGTCCTACCCCTATCTGACCCAGGGTACAAGAAGAATAACCCCTGGAAGTAACCTATGAGATACCTAAGTCAAGAAACTAATAAACCACTGTATAACCGATGCACAGATGAGCAATCGTAAGTACCAATCACCGTATGGGCAGGGTAACAAAGCCCGGAACCTTGAAAGCACCACCTCTCATAGAGGTATGGGTACCAGCAAGATCCCCAAATACAAATAAATCCACAGAAATATCTCTGACGCTAGGTGAGTATCCAGGGGTTATCCCTTCAACTAACTTTGCGCGACCTCATGATTAACTCTGGTGTGAGTGAAGCCTCCTGATATTACCAATTATATAATTGACTTATCAACTCCCTGTCTCAGACACATATGCTGATTTAATTGCCTTGGAGAAGTTTACTCACAAAATCCTATTCCAAGGCACTAAATCCTAGACTAGTTTGTGCACCCTAAAAAATAAAATTGTGACTAATCAATTTTAGTTTAAAGCGTAAATTTTATTGGCTATGATTACTCAAAAGGGTATGGAAGCGAAACTCATGATGTTATGACTCTGCAAGAGAATGAATATGAATATAATGAAAAGTCTATCTTTAACTTTTCAATGAATGATATGNCAATTTTAGTTTAAAGCGTACATTTTATTGGCTGTGATTACTCAAAAGGGTCTGGAAGCGAAACTCATGATGTTATGACTCTGCAAGAGAATGAATATGAATATAATGAAAAGTCTATCTTTAACTTTTCAATGAATGATATGCTAATAAAAGCAGTGCAATTTTTAATTTCAACTCTGCAACTCAGAAGTAAAACGCAATCATTCGCTAAATGAACTAAGCTAATGATAAAGGTTCAAAGAAAAAAATGTTAACCAATGCGAAATGCCTATTTTTTTGTATTTTCAATATATTAAAGAGAAAATACATGGACTGTAAAGCAACCTGATATATAAATTCTATTGTGTATAAATGAAATAACTCAAGTAGAACACCAAGCAGCCAAGCAAACAACCCAGGGCTCAAGGACAAACAATGATGAAAAACAAAGAGAAAGACTACGCCCAAATATTCAACTCCCAACAGGTTTCCTGTCAACCTAGAGAAACTCAATAGGAACTACAGAGACCTAAGAAGGCTTATCAATCATCAAATCTCACCCAACAATCACTAAACCAAGAAAACAAGCAAAGGGAAGTGCTATACGCGACTGTTCAGGAGAACAGGGTGTATATACACATCCTGCGGTGAGACATCAAGTGAGTATACGCGACTGTCAGGGCAAAATGAGTGTATATGCTTTAAAACAAGGCCAGGCAAAGGCAAGAAGGCTGGAAACTCAGACCCAGAGTGAATAGAATCTGTCAAGCAGTGATACAACAAGAAACACGAAGGAAAAAGAGAAATGCAAGAAGAAAAAGTACTTCAACCCTTAGAAGGAATATCTATTCCCCAGTGGAGTCGCCATTTCTGTTACAAGGGAAAAAATCTCTATGGCCAAGGGTAAACCACAACAAACAGGTATGACTGTAGAAATCAACTCAATTCCAACATATGTTATATAAACTAATGTGCAAGATAAGAAAGAGGCCTACCTTGATCCAACGTTTGATGATGTTCCACCGTTGAGCACTTCGATTCAAAGCTTTATACCTGCAATAAGTTCTTAACAAATGAGCAAATAAAGTATATAATGATGATATAAAGGGGTTAGCACATCAGATAGCATAATCCATTAATGAACATTCCAAACACGTCCATAGATAATAATCATACATTTACAATATACCAATAGGATGGGAAATGAGTATTTATATTAATAATTGATCAACAGAAGTGACAACATTACAGAGTTCCGTATCGGCACGATTCGAAACCAAGAAACCAAGTTCCTTCCAACTGGGCCTCCACCACCTCAATCCTCCACCAAAAGCAAGCTCATAAGAGAGAGTCAATGAGGTTCTCTCAACAATAGGGAAAGAGCTTGGGGGATGAACATTGTGTTCATACTTGAGGGACAAAGGGATGCAAACTCAATATGAAGTAATTTCTCCAGAGTAACTTTTCTCTCAAAGTTGAATGCTTTCTCCTCTCTTCCATAGTTCGGAATTATGATTTTATATCCTTTAGAATTAAATCGAAGGGCTGAGTCAGAACGTTTCCAGTATATGGAAGGCCAAGGATCAGAGATCACCTATTGTGACATGGGGACCCGACTTCATTTTTGTATTTTCTGGCACAAATCCCGATGTACACAGGATGTAGTGGAGTAGCCAACGTATACGCATCTTGCATAGCTAATATGGAGCGTATATGTGGAAAAATGTATATTTTTGGCTCTGGATTCATCAAAAAGGGATGACAAGTCTTCCCAGGGAAATAGAAAAAGGCCCTCTATGCAAGATAGAAATGGTGAGGCAAACTTTGCTATGATGGGCTTGTGTTGGGGTTTCACACCAACAAAGAAGAACAAAATATTCTAATTTATTGTTGAGTTTAGGTGGGGTTCCTAAAACCCACTCATAAGACTGCTATTAAAGGAGAGGAGAGATTGTGACAAATCACATTGTGTCAATTATGGAGTTAGCATAAGTGAGTGCACTTGTGCTAGGAGCTTGGAAATTTTAGCAAGATAAATTCTACAATTATGTAAAATATGGCCTAGGGTTTCAAGGATAAATTTTTAGGTTTTTGTCATAGCCAAGGAAGGATTCTTTACTGCTAAGAAGGGAACACGTATGAGGTCACATGTGTAAAGGAAAAGAAGGAGCATATGCTGCATGTGTGGAAGAATTAGAACAATCGCACGTGTGAACATGCCGCATGTGTGAAGGTTGTTGGATTACTGAGAGGGGGGGGGGTGAATCAGTAATAGTGTAATTATAATCCTTTTTCTCCAAATAATCCAAGTGTTATATCAATGTAGACTTATTATCCAATAATGAGCAATAAGAAATGAACAATCACACACATACACAGTACACCAGTGTTTTACGTGGAAACCCAAATTGGGAAAAAACCACATAATGATTTATCTTATATGTCTTGAAGAATTACATTCATTGGAAGCACCAACTTCCTTTTTTTTCCATCTGTAACTGGAAGGAGGCTCCAACCCCCTAGTTTCTCAGGCTACAACCTGAGGGAATCTCCAACTCCCCAATTCTTTGGCTACAACCAGAAGGAGGCTACAACCCTAACTTGAAATAGTCATAACTTTGTACCTGTAATAAATAAAGATATGAAACTAATACACAATGTTCTTTAGTGTGTTTTATGCAATTAATCTAGGTTTCACTATTTGGAACCTCTCAAAAAAGGATTTATGAAAAAAATGCAAAACCTTGCTGAATTCTGTCTAATTCTAGAGAGCGACCTTGTAGAGCCTGCCTTGATTTGAAACTGTTAGAAAACATACTATAGACTGTATTCTAACCAACACATTTTTTCTTACTTAATTTGGATCTGTTATGAATAATTTATGACGTTTTTACCCGAAACACTTGTTTTTGACTAGTTTCAAGACTAGCCACAAACCCTATTTTCCAGAGAGTGTAAGTCAAAAAATACAATGAAACACAAGCTGAATTCTTTTACCAAAGATACTTGGATATGTTTCCTCAATGGCATAGAAATTTCACGGTCTGAATCATTCTAGAAAATTTTTTATTGCAAAAATGGTGAGATGACCTGAAAAAAACATACCTTAGAAAGCATCATCAAAAGAATTTATCCTTCCTTGAATTCCGGCCTTCTTTTCTTCACTTTCCTCATAAATTAGTTTTAGATATCCTTTGGTTACCTCAGAAACCTATATTTATTCAATATTCTCAAGCATATCTTAAATGAGAGAGTCTTGCCTCTTATTTATACTCTCCAAGTAGCTTCCTTAAAAACACCTTCTAGGTCACTTTGCCCACTTTCCTTATTTTAGGGTTAACCCACTTCTAATTTATCCATTAAATTTATTATTGAATTAATTTATTTTGTATTCACTTTTAATTATAGTACACTCATCACTTCACTTTATTATTTACCTTTTAAAATCTCTTAAACCACTTTGACTACTTTGACCTTTTGGGGCTTCTAGATGACATATGAGGGTCTTCCAACTTCGTAAGGCCATAACTCTCAAACCGTGAGGAGTTATTTGACGTTCCACATACCACCAAAAATGGAATGACATGTACTATACATATAGAATAGTATTACCTGAAAATATATCAAAACTCATACCATTATCCATCAAAAAAACTTGGGTCCATTACCCAAACCTGAGTTCTCCAACTTCTCATGGCCATAACTCTCTAACCGTGAGGAGTTATGTGACGTTCCACATACCACCGGAAATGGCATGACAGGAAATATCCATATATTATAGTTTCATTGAAAAATTCACTGGATTTCATCTCATTATTCCACAAATAAGCATGGGTTCTCTAACCATACTTCTAGGATAACTCAATCCACAAAGCGTCTTCTCGTGAGGGATTTCACCATAAGGGGACCAATTTGGAGTTCATCCATTTCTACTTATTATCAACCATGAAAATAAAATAACGATTCATATTTACATCAAACAATCTTGGGTCCATTACGCAACCTTTGTGCTATGGGGCTTTCTTCAAGGGTTGACATCAATGACAACCAACCTTAATCAACAATCTCCCCCTTTGGCATTGATGGAAACACTCTGATGCAATACTGAAATCATATCAATCATGATCTCCCTGGAACCATGCCTCTGTCCTCTGCATATGATAAATCCCTCCTCCATTGTCATCAATGGCAAAGGTATCTTTCCATTGGGGGTTTCTCCCCCTGACTGAATTGTCCTCTTATGGTGCTTCCTCGTGTAAATCTAAGACATATAAGATAATCATTCAAAAAAAATTCATTTTGGAGTATAAATAACTCCAAGTCTCTGGCGAAGATATTCAAATGATTCTCGTGGAAGTGGTTTTGTGAAGATGTATGCCACTTGTTATTTTGTGCCCACATACTCAACTCTAATATTCTTTTCTGCAACCTGCTCCCGTAGAAAGTGATACTTTATTGGAATGTGCTTCATCTTGGAGTGCATCACTAGGTTCTTCAAGACACTGATGGCACTTGTATTATCACAATAGATTGGAATGGGCTCATCATACTCAACCTGCATATCTGTCAGAGTTTGTTTCATCCAACGAACCTGTGTAGAACATGATGTTGTTGCAATATACTCTGCCTCGGCTGTAGATAAAGATACTGATGATTGTTTATTGCTTAGCCATGATACTAAACACTCACCCAAGTAGAACACTGCTCCACTGGTGCTTTGTCGGTCATCAATACAACCTGCCCAATCTGCATCTATGTAGGCAATAAGTGATAGATCCTTTCCTTTTGGATACCATAATCCAAGCTCTTTTGTTCCTTTGAGATATCTAAAAATCCTCTTCACTGCTAACACATGTGACTCCTTTGGTGCTGCTTGAAATCATGCCACCTATCCAACTGCTTGCATTACATTTGGTCTGGATACTGTCACATATAGTAGGTTGCCCATCATTGACTTGTATTGCCTCTGATCTGTAGACTTCGAATCATCATCTGTGCTCAACTTGCAACTTATTTGCAATCTTCCATTCCGAACCTATTTAGAATTTCTATGATATAATTGGTTTGAGAAATAAAGATTCCTTGGTTGCTTTGACATATCTGAAGTCCAAAAAAGAAGGATAGTTCTCCAAGTAACGACATTTCAAATTCATTCTACATATCTTTTGCAAATTTCTGGATTAACCTGTCATCATCACTACCAAAAATAATATCATCAACTTAAGCATCAATTAATAAAATATTACCTTCACTTACCTTGATGTAGAGGTTGTTGTCTGCACTTCCTTTTCTGAACCCTACCTTCTGCAGATACTTATCTAGTCTAGAGTACCATGCTCTAGGAGCCTGTTTTAGACCATACATGACCTTCTTTAATTTACACACATAATCTGTGTTCTATGACAACTAAAATCCTTCTGGTTGTTCAATGTAGACTTCTTCTTCAAGTTCCCCATTCAAAAAAGATGATTTTACGTCCATCTGATATACTTTAACATTTTTGGAGCATGCATAGGCTAAAAGCAACCAGATTGATTCCATTCTGGCAACTGGGGAAAACGTCTCCTCAAAGTTGATTCTTTCAATATGTGCATATCCTTTACATACCAATCTAGCTTTGTTCCTTGTAACTTGTCCATATTCATTTAATTTATTCCTGAAAACCCATTTTGTGCCGATCACATTCTTATTCTTTGGTCTTGGAACCAGTTCCCAAGTGTCATTTTTATCTATTTGATCCAATTCTTCATTCATAGCCTTATTCCAAAATTCATCCTTGTTGGCTTCTTCAAAACAGTTTGGTTCAATTGTAGATAAGAGTGCTAGGTGTGTCTGTTCTAGTTAGGTGTGTTCAATAATACATCGTTGTTTCCAATAATATGATCTGAAGGATGATTCTTCTGTACTCGTTTTCTAGGTGTCTTTGGAGATACTTGTTGAACTTTCTCTTCTATTTATGTTGGATTCTCTTCATCTTCCTCTTCTACTTCATCTTCTTCGAAAAGTTGTTCCATTGATTTGTTTTCTTCTTCCTTTGATTCTGGTCTGGTTGTTTCATCAATTGTTATGTTGATGCTTTCCACAAATTTGTTCAATCTTAGATTGTAACACTTGTATGCTTTCCTTGTACTTGAGTAACCAACAAGTAATCCTTTGTCCACACGAGAGTCAAACTTTCCCATTCTTCCATCTTCTCTTTTGATGTAGCATTTGCTTCCAAAAAATCTGAAGTGCTTCACATTTGTTGATCTTCCTTCCATAGCTCGTAGGGAGTTTTATCAGTGTTTCTTCTGAGAATTACTCTGTTTTGAATGTGAACTGATGTATGCACTGTCTACGTCCAAAATATATCTGTCAATTTGGAATCCATTAGCATTGTTCGAGCCATTTCCTGTACTGTCCTGTTCTTTCTTTCAACAACTCCATTCTGTTGAGGTGTCCTAGAAACAAAGAATATCCTTTTTATTCCATGACTGCTGCAGTAGTCCATAAATCCCTTTGACGTGAAATCTCCTCCATTATCAGATTTCAAGCATTTGATTCTTGAATCCATCTCATTTTCAACCATTTCCTTGAAGATCTTGAAGTTTTCAAAAGCTTCTGACTTGTTCTTGAGAAAGCAAACTGCAGTGATTCTGTTGACTAAGGTTGGTTTTCATTGATGTCAACCCTTGAAGAGACACCCATAGAACAAAGGTTTAGGTAATGGACCCAATAGTGTTTGATGTAAATATGATTCATCATTTTTTTTTCATGGTTGATAAGAAGTAAATCTAGATGAACTCCAAAGTGGTCCCCTTATGGTGAAAGCCCTCACGGGAAGATGCTCTGTGGAGTAAGAGAACCCATGCTTAATTATTGAATAATGAGATGAAAGAAAGTGAATTTGTCAGGGAAAATATCCTAGATGGATATTTCTTATCATGTCATTTCCGGTGGTATGTGGAATGTCACATAATTCCTCACGGTTAGAGAGTTATGGCCATGAGAAGTTGGAGACCCCAAGTTTGGGTAATGGACCCAAGTTTGTTTGATGGGTAACAGTATGAGTTATGATATGTTTTCAGATAATACTATTCTATATGTATAGTACATGTCATTCCATTTTTAGTGGTATGTAGAACGTCACATAACTCCTCACGATTTGAGAATTATGGCCTTACGAAGTTGGAGGACCCTCATATGTCATCTAGAAGCCCTAAAAGGTCAAAGTAATAAAAGTGGTTTAAGAGATTTTAAAAGGTAAATAATAAAGTGAAGTGATGAGTGTATTATAATTCAAAGTGACTACAAAATAAATTGTTTCAATAATAATTTTAATGGAGAAATTAGAAGTGGACCCAACCATAAAATAAGGAAAGTGGGGCAAAGTGACCTAGAAGATGTTTTTAAGGAAGCTACTTGGAGAGTATAAATAAAAGGCAAGGCTCTCTCATTTGAATCACACTTGAGAATATTGAATATTTATAGGTGTCTGAGGTATAAAAATGATATCTAATCCGGAATTCTGAGAAAAGTGAAGAAAAGAAGACCGAAATGCAAGGAAGGATAAATTCTTTTGATGGTGCTTTCTAAGGTATGTTATTTTCAAGTCATCTCACCATTGTTTCTATAACTTTTTTTCTATAATGATTCAGAGACTAAAATTGCTATGCAAGTGATATGACATATCTAAGTATCTGTGGTTAAAAATTAAGCTTGTGGGTCATTGTATTTTGGGAGTTACACTATGTGGAAAATAGAGTTTGTGGCTAGTCTTGAAACTAGTCAAAATCAAGTGTTTCGGGTAAAAATGTCATAACTTCTTCATAACAGATCCAAATTCAGTGAGACAAAATGTGTTGGTTAGGTTACATTCTTTAGTATGCTATGTAATAGTTTCATATCATTTCATCAAATATTTTGTGTGGGGCACGCTCTACAAGGTCGCTCTCTAGAATAAGCCAGAATTCAACAAGGTATGCCATTTTTGATATAACTCCTTTTATGAGAGGTTACAAGTAGTGAAACTTGGAGGAATTGCATAAAACACACTGAAGAAAGTTTTTTATCAGTTTCATATCTTTATACATTACAGGTTCAAAGTTATGATTACTTCAAGTTAGGGTTGTTGACTAATCCAAAACTAGGCATGTGAGACTAAAGAAAAGTTTGATGAAAATGCTAGTCTCTTGTTTTTAAAAGTAAAGGAAGGTTTGCAGGAATGTGATCATATACACAAGGTCTATTGCATAGCTACAAATCATATT
>JASDQU011443717.1:12618-23354 GCA_032191745.1 Picea mariana
AACATCACACAATACCTCATCCTTGAAGGGCTTGATGATGTAGGACATGCGACACTATTGGTTGACATGAAGATCTTGACCCTGGTGAAGCCACCCGATGTTGTATGGTTGCTGGTGTGGTGTTGTTGGAAAATCCAACTACTTGACAACTTCTGCTGAGATGATGTTATTTTGGCTTCCACTATCAATAATAAAATGCAGCGGTGTCCCCTTCACCCACATCTATGAATGGAAGAGTTTATCCCCCTCCTAAGGATCCTCTTCTAGTTGGATTGTTGTAGTTAATATAGTAGCAGTGGGTTCTGCATCAATGATTTGTCTCCTTTTATTATTTTTTGAATCAAGGTCCAAGTTGGGGTTCGACTCTTTGTCTTTGAGCAGAGCCACCAATGAATGTATTGAGAAACATTCATCAGTGTTGTGCCAAGGGTTGTTGTGGAACTCACACCACTTTCTGATGTATTTATTAGACTCCCCGTTACCCTTCTTTTCCTACATTTGGGACTGGCTCTCTTGAGGTTGGCATTCCTTGCTCTATCCATTCTTCTCCCACTTACTCTATTACTTGATTTTCTGCTCAATTTTGACTGCATATCGATAAACAACTCACAATGAGGAGATTCCCAAGAAATCCATCTCTGTTTGGATGTACCTGTGTAGACTATTGCGGTATTTCAAAACCAGGTGTTGCTCAGAGTCTTTGATACCCAGCTTTGAGCACAAGGTATGAAATACTTTTTGGATGCAGAGTTGTCCATCTCATGTATTGTTCATGATAGTTTTCGACAGCGTAGAACTCCTCCTTTAGGGAATTTGCAAAGGTTTCCCAAGTGGGTTCTCTCCCAAATAGTGTAGATTCATCCACGATGTACCTCTCCAAGTAACCTTCCCACCAAGTTCTAACATGGGGAAGGGATTTAAGGAGAGAGAAGGTGATCTTTTCATCGTCAGAAATTTTTTGGACAGAGTAATAACCTTCTAGTAGATTCAACCATTTTTCTAGAGCATCTGCATCTATCTGGCCTTCAAATAAGGGGATATAAAAATTGACTTGTACCTTGAAGGGTGTCGCACTTGCAAAATGGTTGCTTGTTGAAGATGCCTTGGCTGCCACCATCGATAGTCTTCGAAGGATCTGAGTGAAGTTTTCCATCATATCGTTCCTTTTTCGCATGGGGGCTTCCTCGAGAAATGTATTGAGAGGATCTCCTTCTTTGTCATCTCTCTTTTCTTCTGCCATGGGAGGTCGCTTGGGATAGTGAGACTGTTTTTCCTCAAGCGAAACTAGCTTGAGACCCAAATCTCTATACCATGACCTCGTCGAGGACTTGCTCTGAGAAATGACAAGGAGAAGAATTCTCTGATACCACTGATCCAACTTATTTTGAGAATGACATGAAGGAAGAAATATAACCGAGATATAACAATGAAATACATAAAAATATAGAAGAGAACACATAAATACAGTGAAACCCAACTTCTATTATTGAATAAGATAGAAAAACATTTTAGAACACAAACTAGAAAAATGGGGTAGCTTATCTCTAAAAAGAAAGAGATGTTGGCTTCGCTTCATTCACAAGAAGCCTTACATCACACTCCATTTCATGCTTAAAGGGACTCCTTCACCTCAATTATATATGAGAGAGTGAGAGGAGAACAATTCCCATGATGCATGTGGGATAAATTGGACTAAGTTTATAAAATTCCATAGACATGTAAGACACCAGGACTTCCTGGGTGGTCACTCATCCTAGTACTACTCTAGCCTGAGCATGCTTAACTGCAGAGTTCTAATGGGATCTGGTGCATTGACGACATGTTGTAGGCATGTACATAAGACCATTAGGAAATCATTAAATGATGTTTGTAATTAAAAAATGAAGATGACATTACATTCCATTCCCCATTAAAAGGGAGAATACCATGGTTTATCAAAACCACAAGCTCAAAATGGTGATTCATTCGAAGAGGTGGATGGCCACTGATATCCATATGGATCAACCCAAGAGTTATTCAATGACGTTGATAAAAATTAGGTATTGACACCTAATATAATGTGCAGGAAATGCACAAAGAATGAAGATAGCATTGATTGTCGATAGACATCAGCTTCGACAGACCGAGAAGACAAAAACCTATCGTTTATCATGCATTTATCTCCTTGTCGATACCCAATCATAAAACATTGATGAACAATATGGGTCATTTGTTGTTTCTCTCTGAAGACCTCCAAACTCAATCGGCACCATCCATATGTGTATTTCTGATCTGCACACCTTTCGATAATCTCAATCGTTTTATAAATGCCACATATGCATATCGATCAAGAAACATACATGGAAGAGTTATACCTCCGTCTCTATCAAGATCGACAATTTAAACATGTATGAGTCACTAAAATATCGAGCAAATAAAATACTCGACCCTTGATCTCGAATTTTTTTGTGCGCCAATCAATGACCATTTGAAATCCCCGATAGACCAGTCCAACATCCCTTCACACTGACATTTCTCGCATTGCATTCACTTTGAAATATGGCATAGGCGATGTAAGAAATAAATGAATATCTATAGTAGATTTTTTGCACTCAAGGATGATGAGCAGGAATGTAAAGGCTAGCTGTTATTTATTCGAATGTGTTTATAAAAGGTTTTCATAATTTTCAAAGTATTGTGTAAATTTTTTCATGATAGCTCGTGACTGATCAAGTTTCACGCATGAACTAAGTTTTTTCATATTTTTGGTGAAGCTTGAGACTAGTAAGTACTCAACCTAGGAAAATCATGGCGCACAGGTATTTATAGTGATTTTATTTTAAATGTTTTGATATAAGGGAATCTGAGTTAAGTTGTTGTGTTGTAGGAGAAATGTTTCCCCGATGACAAGTGACTCTCTAGTCGCCAAAGACTCTGAAGGGAGGAAGTGAGAAAGTTGGGGAGTCATCCAAATCGACTGCTAAGAAACTAGATGTTTTCCCCAAGATGGAACCAATGATCAAAATTTCCCAGAAGAAGCTAGCAAACCTGCCTCCACTCTTCAAGGATACATACAATAGCACGACATCTAAGGTATTACTGCCTTTGTGGCTTGATTTGTATAACGAATTTCACTATGATGATTTTTCATAATTCACAACTTACAGTGACCCAGAGGTGAGGAAATTGGATGACCAAATGTTCCAAAACATAAAGCACTCTTCACTATATATGGTGGCAACTAGGAACCCTATTCTACCATGTGTGGAAACCTTAGAATGGATCTTCCACCATACAGACACATAGAAATTCCTTATAAACAATAAATATGGAGAGTGTATCAATGTCTTCTTTCCCATAGAGGTGAGCACATACTATAAAATTAAGGATGTCGAGGTCAGGATAAACAAATATTTTGTTGCTACGTTCTATGAATGTCATAACACCAGTCAATTACTGGAATCCTGGTGGAGGGAGGACAAACAATTTGTGAACTGAGCCTTAGGGTGGTACAATATGGTGAACCTCAAAGAACCCTAGATATTATTGATGACCGTAATATGTCGTTTATATCGGGAAAAAGAATGATGGGTGCCTTTGGCTTACACAATGGTTATATCAGGGAGCATATTTAACTGGGGAGCTATTATTTCGAAATAATTTAGCACCAGGGTAGAGGAAGCACAGAACCTAAAAAAATAAGAAACCCTTGCATTTTTTTATGGAATCTTATCTTCTGGATGCGACATTCTCTAGGAATGTATTCCCAGGATTAAGTCTAAACTAGCATGTATTTGAGTTTCCAGTCCATGTCTATTTCAGGATCCTATGGGAAAAAAGGTACAAAACCTTGATCTCTTTAATTTTTTATGGATTTATAGCTTGTGTGTATGCATTGATATTTAAACAGGACTTTCCAAGGATATCCAAGGAAGTGATGAAAGTGATATATAAGGTAGGAAATTGGTACCTGGAAGAAAGAATCACCTATATCATAATTTTTTAAGTCATCGGTGCACCACACTTACTACCATCCCATGTGGTAGACAAGATGGTGCTGGGATAAATTTTTTACTAGACTATATTACAAGGTTTCAATGCCTCTTTGGTAAGGGACACGAAAAGGGTATTCATCCTCTATGGTTTTTGGGTAGGTACCAATTTGTAAAGGACACTACATAGGAAATACAAGAATCTTAGAATCAAATAGAGTACAAGTTTTGTACCGGGAGATACAGGAACCATGACCCTAAGAAACTGGCGGCTGAGTAATCTGATAATCAGGTTGTATGTCATTGACCATATGCACATGATAATTTTGGGGATGAAATCTTCACAGATAATTCCTTGAACTGGGTTGAAATTTTGTAAAGAAGAGAGAAATCAAACTTAATCAGATTCATTTCCTTTCCTAGGGATGAATAGTTGGACTTGTTAGAGAAAATGGTAGAAGCAGTGCAACAATATCAATAGGAAGATACAAAGAAAACATACAAGTCATAGGCACAAAGACTCTTGGAAGAAGAAAAAATAATGTTTCAACTACAACTTGAAACCCTTATTATTCCAGAAGTAGCATCCATAATAATAACTCCAGTTACACTCAGGGAGGAAGGGGAGATGGAAACCCCTGGGAATACCTCAATTGGGGAATATAATGAACAACATAGTTTAGAGAGAACACTGATAGGAGAAACATAAACTGAGCCAACAACTAAAATTTGAACAAATACATCTTTCCTAAGGGTAGTAGCTCCTCTTATTGTTGACTTGATCACGATATATGATAGTGACATAGAGGAGTTGGATGTTGTAGTTCCTATTTTGAATGAGGTAGTGACAGGGATGTTGGATACAAAATTTTCCCAAGGACCACAACCCTTGGACATAGATACAGGTATGAATACAATTGAAGGCTATATCACCTATTTATATTGAACCTCATAGCCTCTCGATAGAGAGGAAGGTTGTAACAAAGGCCAAGAAGAACCAAACGATACAGAGAAAACATAAACTCAAGGGGATAAAGATGAGGATGGTAATGTAACTACCATCACAATGAATGAGACATGAGGAAAAGAGGGAGAGAAAGGAGACCCTGATGCTGATAATTCATCAAGGGGTAGCACTAGAAAAGGAGAGATTAATGAAGAGTTGGAGAGTAAAAAAGAGTCTGAAAATACCTAGACAAAACCATCAACACATTCTACACTCATAGGGTCAATGACTTTGGTATAAATGTCGTTTAATTGGGTGACCATCCAATTCCAGAGCCTATAGACGAGGTGGACGATGTACAAGCTATATCTTATGAGAGAAAAATGAAAGTGGTGGTAATAAGGATAGGAAAGAATAGGAGACTCACTCTGGACATGCGGTATTGATTCCCATAGAGTAAACCTTGTTGGATGTTAAGTAGTCTAAGGTGAGCGAGTTATTAGGAGTGGACATAGTTATATCCAGTGCCACCATGGACAGAGAAAGAGAGGATAAGTGAGAATATGACTCTATGAGAGATGAATTAGTGCAGCTTAGGAATCAAGTGGAATATTACTATGACATTACTCAGGAAGATAGATTCATGAGAGCTGAGCTTGGAGAGATATATAATAAATTCAAGTTAGAAAGAGAAATTTTCATGACCCAAATCATTGGCTATCAGGAGGAAACCTTGTTGGGCCTCATAAATTACAAATACATGATGAATTTGTCTGATAAATCTCATTAGGTGTTAGAGAAAATTGATCACATCAGAGAGATCCAGAAAGGATGAGGAGAAGAGGAACATGGCATCATGAAACTCAAAGATGAGAGCATGGTTAGGTTCAAAACACCAACATAGTATTGGGTAAATTGGTGATAGAGATATAATGGAGAATGAAAGAGAGATGGGAAGAATGTCTCAGGAATTGGAATAACATAAATTAGAAGATGAGGAACCTTCGATTCCTATAATTTGACACACCCGATGACTTTTTCAACCTGTGCACAATAGTCTAGCAGTTCTAGGAGCTCGATGTCGAATTTGAGGTTGAAGTCTAGGAGATCCGTGTTAGAAATAAAGGGATGTGTTCATTTTTACATAGACAATATAGAAATATTGTCACCCAACCATAGGCACAAAGGCCACCCCCGATCACCTTAACCTTGACATACAAAATAATTATGGTATCAGACCAATAGCCAACCAAGGATAGCGTGCCTTTATCCAAGGGTAGCGCACTAGGCAATAATAACCAGAAATCGAGTATAAATTCCAAACCATAACCAAGAAACCAATTCCAACCAAAAGCCAAAATCCTAGTTGCAACAGTTGCAACTACACTTCCTCTCCAAACTTGTGCACCACTAGTCTTATGTAGTTATGAGAGTGTGAATGACAAATGAGCTCTAGTGCCCTCTTATTTATAGTGCTCTTTTTCATCTCTCTGGGATGGATTCTTCTTTTATAGGTTAACACTTAAATATTAATTCTTTTATTGAGTCGACATGTCTTCTAGGGTTTATACACATCTATTTAGGGTTTTTCTTGCTTCCCAGAGTATTCTAGGATTTTCAAAGGTTACATGTGGAGGTTAATACCACTCACATCTACCATAATATCAACACTCCCTCCTATCTAGGGAGGTATTAAAGGAAATGGTATTGAGCACAAAATGACCATTCAACCGGTAGCATCATCATAGCCACACAGACTATCTCATGATCACGTAGATCAACTCACAAGAAACATCATCACTATCAGTATCATCTGATAGCATCAATTGCATCATCTCTCGAAGCCATACTCCATCTGATTATTTGGGCATGATGTTGAATAAGTCACTCACTCCATAGAGTGATACAAGAACTATTCTTCTAATTTGGACATATGTCCTAGAATAATAATTGTTCCAATATATGTTGGAAGCCACACCATGGACTATAATGAATATTCTTCTAATCCGGACATACGTCCTAGAAGAATGACTGTCCTGGACCATTTTCCCTTCGGCCACTACTGTGAACTCGGGGAAAATGTATGTCCCATACCAATCTCTTCACTCTGGTCACTACTGTGAACTTAGGGAGACAAACCATTCTTCTAATTCGGACATATGTTCTAGAAGAATAGTTGTCCATGGTACATCAACAATCTGTCAACCTGGACCATTCTCCACAGGGAGAATGTCTGTCCACCAGCGATCTGTCCTTCCTGGACTATTCTCTGCCTCAAGAATGTCTTGCTGGAGCTACTTCACACATACCTAAGATTTATTTTTCCTAAGTTTCTAAGGTTTTTCCTATGTTTATTAGTCATTATTCAGTCTCCTAAATTTTAGGGGAGAATATTCCACCTAGAGAATATTCTCTTCAGTTGAGACTTCAGTTTGACTAGTTGAGTTCAGTCTAGATGTTGCATTGGTTTTGTCACCATGAAACATTGGGATCATCACCATGATAATGCACATTAGCCTTGGTTCCATCACCATACTGGCGCATTACACTTGATTCCTTGATCTACTCCTCACTGCACTCTTTTTTAGTCAATTAACTGAGACTGGTTGACTAGTTAACTCAGCTAGGTGATAGTTCACTCCCGTAATTGTCTGAGAGACAAGATTAGGTGGTAGTTCACTCCCGTAAATACTAGTGTGTGTCCATATCACTCTAGAATAACACTATGGTGGATTGGTTCTCCTCAAGTGAGCATTGATTGAGTTATAAAGAGTATATCATGTGTAAATTATTCATTATTCATTACGGTTAATTAGAATTCTTTCATTCTTTCTCTCTTGCTTCTTCTTTCACAATTTCTCTCTGAAAATGTGTGTGGTATTTTATAGCTATATCTATTATATGCAGGTTCAACACATTTACATGGTATCAAATATGATGAAATTCTAGGCAAAATATACACCATTGTTTTTGCAGGTGCAAAAGATTGAAGACAATAGAAAGATGGACTTCCCAAAAGAATTCATTCTTACACCTTGAAATTACTTGCATGGAAGGATAAAATAGTCATAAATATCTGAACCATGGGATTATATAGGTTAAAATTGAATACAAACACATAACTGACATCAGCCATATAAAAATCGAAGTATCTAAATCGAATGGATGAAGCATTCAGACCAATTTGTAGTCTCATCTCTCCCAGTCTCCTTTTTCACATATCTTTCTATAAAACCCCCAATGAAGCCTGGACCACCTTGGAAGGGCTCTTTGGAAAAATAGATGATATAAGGGGACACATTCTCAAGGTGTAATTTCTCACATTGGATCCAAAAAGCTTCGACAATCTCCAAGATTTCTTTACAAAATTCAAGGATTTACTGTCACAACTCAAAGCTTGCGGGGTTGATAAATATAAGGAGGAGAAAAAAATGGTTCTCACCATTCTCTCAAAACTTGGTCTTGAATTATCTGTGTTTGTATCAACATTCCATTCTGTCAAATTCACCTCTGGAGCAACCTGGAAGATGCCTTCTCTTGAGGAATTTATTGAATCCTTGACGCAAAAGAAAAGCAAGCTCATCAACATGGGAAAAATTAAAGGCCGAAAGGCGCATGCACTTACTCTGCAATATGGAAGCCATCAATATCAGAAATCCAAAGATAAATACAAAAGTAAATCTCACGCAAATCTGAAGAAGGAAGGGTTCTCAAAACCCTTCACACATGCCTCGAGATCCAAAGGTGGAATGGGAAAAAAAGGGGAGAAATGCACATACTTCCATAAAGGATTCCATCTAGAATCTACATGCATGCAAAAGAAAAAAGATCTAATGACTCAAATACTTCAACAAAACAATCTTGGATATCCCATCCCCGAGGGTGCCAAGAAGAAGAATCCATAAGATCAGAATCACAAGAAAGACAATTCTATCCATGCCTTGATTTCCATGAAATCCTCTCTTGATGCTTGGATCGCAGATTCATGAGCATCACATCACGTGGATGCCACAAAAGAAGTATATTCTTCATTGGATTCATGCAAAGGTCCTCCTATTCTTATGGGGGACAACTCTCTAGTCGAGGTTGCCGATAAAGCAAGGATTGAACTCACCAACAAAATCTTCGAGAATGTGCTACACGTTCCCAAAATTTTCGTCAATATTCTTGTTGATGATTACAACTGCGTGAGACATCCTCCAAGACACATACTGATTAAGTTGACCTAAGAGAGAGCCCATGAGTTGGGTGTGTGGTTCCTATCTGAGATAGAACTAGAACGTAGAGTTGAGAAGAACTCCAAATGATTCTCCTATGTAACGCAGTGAGAAAGGAGATCTATTGAGTTGGACGTGCCTGTGGCTAAGAACAAGGTGAACGTGTGAATTCCCATAGATATGGGTGCATAGTCATCAGAGAGAGATGAAGAGGATGTATTAGCCTCCTCTAATCAGAGAGTTGAGATGATGAACTCTAGATGACTCTCCTGTGTAATGAAGTGGAAAAGAAGATCTGTTGAGTGGACGTGCCTATGGATGAGCACAAGTGAACGTGATCCTAGTGGCTAAGCACTAGTGAGTGTGGTTCTCTTGTGAGACGTAGGGAGATAGAGATATGGACATCCTTATGGATGTGCCCATAGTGGCTGAGTACTAGTGGGTGTATGAGATCCCTTTCTATATTGTTCAAGGTTCAAACTTATCTGTAACCCTATTTGTAATGTAAAGGGTACATGTAAGCCCCACCTTAATGTAAAATATAATTAATGTAAAATATAATTATAATAAAATATAATTAATATAAAAGATAATTAATGTGGTAATTATTAATTATATTTTGAGTTATTGAGGTCGACCCTATTGTGCCAAAAGACACATCATTTGATGTGACAATTCTTATATAAATAAAGGTGAATCCCCATTGAGGAAACACACTTAACATTGTGTAATCTCATGATTTCAGAAGTTGTGGTCTAAAATTATGAGAATTGCAACACCCTCTTGTGTGCTAGGTTTGGTGTTGGTGTGGGAGGTCTTTCTCTTGAGTAATATAGCAAAGGATTGGCTGGGTTTTCTTCTCTTATTGAGAAGGGTTTCCTAGGATACTTCTTGCATTCTTGTGCATGGTTATTCTTCTTGTGATCTTGGTTTGCTGTAGTAGTTATGGTTCAAGTAATAGCTAAACATAAAATTTAAAGAGGATACATGAGCCATAGCTCATTGAAAATCCAACACTTCTCTCCGTGTATCGGATGAAAAATTCCGGCACCAAAAAGAAATTCATATTCACACCAAATGCAATGGACATCTATAACATGCAAACCAATTCTAGGGTTTCTACCGATGAGGTAAATCATCAATCTATATTGTATACAATTTCTTAATTTATTGAACCATATTTTGCTTTATTGCTTACTCATGCTGATGGAAGTAGTAAAATATGGCACAAAAGGTTTGGGCATTTGAATATCAGATATATAAAACATATTAGCAAGAAAATATGGGTTAATGATCTACTAGACATCCATTTCTCCAAAGGAACCTATGAGGAATGTGCTCTTGGAAAACACCCTCAAGAGAAATTCGAAAAAGGAAAGACTCAGAGAGCTTCCTCTCCTTTAGATATCATCCATAGTGACCTCATGGGTCCTTTTCCACATCCATCAATCAACAAAGCAATGTTTGTTCTCATTTTTGTTGATGATTTCTCACGTTTCACATGGATTTTCTTTCTTAGGCAAAAATCTGAGGTCTTTCAACACCTCAAAGATTTCAAAGCCTTGGTTGATGATGGGTGTTATATATGCACTAAAAACACAG
>JASDQU011443719.1:2427-13721 GCA_032191745.1 Picea mariana
CTCTCTCTTCTTCTGACTGCTTTCCCCCTTTGTTCCTAAAAGGTTAGCTTTTTCTAACAAGGTCTTTCTTCTTGTTATCTCTACAAGATGTCATGTATATCCTTTTGTAAAAAATTTTTTTGCTGTCCTACTGAAACACTACGTAATTGTAGCTCGTAATTTTCAAACAACCCTTGGATCTGCCCATTGATTCTCATCAATTTCTATTACTGCAAATTCATTTTTCTTCCATGATTCTTACAACCCAAGGCTTTTATGACCATATACATCATAAGAGAAAAACACTACAAACATTCTCACATCTACTTTTCCTTTTTACAAATGGAGGACCCGTACCTTTTCCTTTGACAAGGAGGGTAATCAATCCCTGATATGGGTCCTCCATCTGCTTCATTTCTACCTTGTTGAGTCCAATACCGGATTTGTCATTTGGTGATCTATGACTATCCAAAATTTCATCCAAGGTCATGGAACTGTTCAAGAACTTGATTTGGGTGTTTGACTTCTCAACATTCAAAACTTCTGCTTCCAGCTTATGACATGATTCTTCTCCTACTTCTTCCATGGGATAAATTCTAACTGAACATTCTTTTATTGTATCTGAATCTTCTTCTTTACTTGCAGGGGAGGATTCAACATCAACATTGTTGTTTTTCCTTATGATTTTAGCCACCACTTGTCCTGAGTTTATAGACTTTATCTTACAGTCTTTGGAAAGGACCACCTCTTTGCATCCTCTGTCACACATTTGACTTACATTGAGCAAATTATGTTTCATCCCATCTATAGGAAGATCATACTGAGAATCTCCTTTTCCATTACTTAAACTCACCATTCCTTTATCCTTGTTTTTACCTAGTTCATCATTTTCAAGGATCACATTTCTTGTTTTGATTTTGCTTATAAGCAGAAGCCTATCCTTTTCTCCAGTCATGTTCTTGGAACATCTACTATCTATATTCCAGGGGTTCTTTTGTCTTTGAGCCAACAACACTAATCCACACTTATCACTTTCTTTCTTCTTCCTAACCTTGACATTTTCAACAGGGGAATTCAAATCTGATTTATAGTTCTTTAAGCGACAATGAACAGCTTTATGTCCATAGTTATGATAGATGTAGCATTCTGGTTCATTGATTAAAGAATCAAAATGATTGTTATGCTTAACCTGTGTCCTTTTCCCAACCATCAAGTGATTTGCAATCTGTGGAGGCTTTTTACTTGGGTGTCTCATTCGTTGTTGTGGCAGATATCTATACCTTGAATGTCTTTCTTGCTCATATCTAAATTTCAAAGAACAGTTTACAACTTTGTGACCAAAGTTAGAACAAAAAAAACAATATCCATAGAAAAATCCTTGGTACCTGGAAAATGGTTGTCTTCTTTGAGCAGGTTGATTTCTTCCATGTTGATGATTTCCTTGAGCAGGGAGTGCATTATTTCTTTGTTCTACAGATTCAGTCTTGGCACCTTTTTCTTTACTCCTCCTGGGCGGATGATTGTCTTCCTTTGTTTCTGTAGGTTTGTTGTTGTCATTGGTTGTAGATTTGACAAACTTGATGGGTTCTTTGATTCTTGGCTGACCACTACTTGATCCCTCTTCATAACCCAAACTAGTTTTCGGCTTTGGATTCCTTTGCTAATTCAGAATGGTGGCTAATCCTTCCGAGGCTTTGATACTTGACAGATTCTGATGATACAAGGCTTGAAACTTCTCCAACTCTTTCCTTGTTTTCACTACTTCTTCTTCCAGGGCTTCAGATCTTGCCTTCTTTTCTGATAACTGTTGTTTCAGAATGTCCTCTATTTTCTTTGCCTCTTCTAATTCCACTTTTAACAGGTCAAAGTCTTCATCATGTTTTTTAGTGCCTTTCTTGAACTGTATCAACAATTTTTTTTTCTTTCTCTTCTTAAGTCTGAGTCTGTCAATCTCTTAAAATGGCTATCAGCTCTCTTTCCAAGCCAACCATAGCTTCTTCATCATTATCATCATTGCCTATGCTTTTATTATCATAATCCTCTTTGGCCATAAGCATGAATTCATTTACCTTATCTTCACAGAAGAGTCACTATTAGTGTCTTCTGAGGAGTCATCATTGTTTACACATAAACTTTCTTTCTATCAAATCTTTTGGATTTGTACTTCTCTTCACCTTCAGAGTTCTGGTCCTTCTTCTTGTGTGGACACTTATTTTCAAAGTGACCTATCTTACCACAGTTAAAACATTTGAGGGGAATCTTGCCTTGATATTTTCCTGATCCTTTCTTTAACCTTCTCACAAATTTTGCCTCAATATCATCTAAATTTGAATCAGTATCCTTGTCTGCTTTAAAAGATGCTTCTCTAGTAATGGATTTATCTTTGTTGATACTCATTTCATATGCAGTTAAAGTTCCTAGGAGTTGATCAATGGATAGAGTTTTAAGATCATTTAGTTCTTCTATTGCAGAGACTTTTGGATTAAATTTATTGAGCAAATATCTTAAAATGTTCTGAACTAAAATTTATTCTTCAATCTTCTCACCAAGACCCTTCATGTCATTCACAAGTTTTTCAACCCTTAAAAAATACTTGCTAACTATTTTATCTTCATTCATTTTTAGTTGTTCAAACTTCAACCTAAATGTTTGAAGTTTGGCATCTTTTACTTTCTCATTTCCTTCATAGTTGCTAATAAGTTTCTCCCACATTTCTTTGGCAGTTTGAACATGCATCACCTTTACAAAATCAGCTTCTGCAAGTCCATTCAAGATAACATTCATTCCCTTAGCATTAAAGCTAAATTCTAACTTATCATCCTTGGAAGCTATCACAACAGGCTTTATGTATCCAGTCTGTAGTACATCCCAAACATCAACACCTAAGGCCATTAGGTATGTTCTCATTCTAATATTCCAGAAGGCAAAATTTGTTCCATCAAATAGAGGAGGCTTAGTGGCTGAAGTCCCTTCATGACTTGTCATGTTTAAGCTTACAGATCTACCTTTAGATAAAAGGAACCTGCTCTGATACCAATTGTTGGACAACTGAGAGCGGGGGGGGGTGGGGGTGAATTAGTTGTTACCGTGCTTAAACAATTATGCTTATTTTAAACTCTTTGCAGAGAACTTAATGACAATCACAATAATGTAGGGAGGAAAGCAATAGAACATTCGACATCAGTCACACATATGAAATATATAGAGACAAATATTTCTTGAGGAAACCCATAATAGGTAAAAACCTCTTCTTCTTGGTATGATAAGTAATCTTTACATTCTGAACATTATCATACATATGAGCTCCAACTCATTGTGAGGTTACAACCTCTGGTTTGCCTACTGCAACTTGCTGAGAGCACCAACTCTCTGTTTTCTCTAGCATCTACTAGAAGGAAGCACCAACTCCCTAGTTTCTCTAGCACCCACTAGAAGGAAGCACCAACTCCCTGGTTACTCTAGCACCCACTAGAAGGAAGCAACAACTCCCTAAGTGTTCTAGAACCAACTGGATGGAAGAACCAACTTCCAGTCTCACAGGCAACAACCTATAAAACAGAGAACAACATTTCTCCCTTGCACCACCCTGCCACCCTGGTTTCTCTGGCTGCAACAAGATGGAAGCTACAGCTCTCTGTGTTCAAGCACCCACTTGAACCTTTGAGGACAAAAATCCTCCCTAGCGCCTCCCTACCACCTTGAAATATAAAGTTTGCTATATATAAATTTATCATAGTGATACAATATTTTTCAATGGCTTACCGGTCTCATCACTGTTCTGCTACACTGCGCTGCTCTACCTACATCAATGTCTTCTTGCACCCCCTTCCTTACACTTTATCTTCTTTTTCCTTTTATGATCTGTACGCCATGTCCCTTATATGCATCATTCCTCTTCTGTGCATTTCAGCTGCTGCACTCTACCTCCTTCTACACACCTGAATCACTCTCAACAACAACACTCATCTCTTCTTTGTTCTGCATTCTTATAGTCTATGTGCACCTTGTGCATACTGTATGCGCAATGCTTTTGCATGCTCTACACCCCTCCATTGTTCTCCACATCAGGATATTCACTGCCACTCCACATTGCCACCGCTTCACTCCCTCGAGCATCAACACACTCTCTCTGTTCTACATGTTCTCCTCATGTCGAGTCCTCTTCCTGATCATCATGGCAATTCCTCAGCTTTTCTAATGGTTATTCCCATGCGTTCATCATCACTGGGTGTTATGTTGAGATTCCTTAGCCTATCTAGCAGTCGAGACTCTTCGTCTTCTCTATCAGAGTCGAGCTCATCCTCTCTGTTTCAGTTACAGGCTTCAACGCTCTTCCATTTGTCAATTGCCTCTATGAACAGTCTTCATTCCACTGGAAGATGCCCCGAGACTCTTCATCTTCTTTGACGATCACCCTGAAGTCTCTTCGAGTCCTCTGGCAGAAAACATTAGTCGTTTCTAGCAGTTACACTGTGAACCTTGAAGAAAACACATCAGCAACTGAATCACCAACCATCCAAGACTCATGATTCAGTTATGCTAACTGAATCGTAACTGATTGATTAACTGTGAAGAGAAACAATAGCCCTCTGATCAGATTTCCAAGTATCCAACACTGTTGGATTACAAGCACATGGTCTCGCATTGATTTCACCATTTCGAATTTCGACATTTCGACATTTCGACATTCCTGTGAAGAAGTGTCTCAACACTCCAAGTTGCAATGCCCAAAATGGAGACAAATCAATGGTCCACAAGACTTCATAATCTAATCCCTTCTTTTCTTAATCGAATGGATGACAGGATTTCGACGTTTTTCTCTTCAATTCATCGTGACTCTAACATTATAAAATTCATGATCAAAAATTCTCCGAAGAGTTCGGATGGTTCACATAACCCACTGAGATGGATGGTTGACATGATTTTGGAGTTTTGCCTTTTGGGTTTTCGAGACTCACAATAGTCCCTTTTGGTATTTTGGAGTTCGAGACTTCATGATGGTTGAGTTTCTGCTTGCTATGTAAAACCTCGAAATAGAAAGTTCCAATGTGACGTAAACCTGCTGACGTCACACGTGGATTGACACGTGCCGAATAGCTGCCACGTGTCACTCTGATTCATTACTTACATGTGCCTAAAATGTTGAATTAGCTTGACACTTGTCATTACCTGATTGTGCCACATGTCCTTAGCTGTCGTGGTTTGCTGATGTGGTTTGTTGATGTGCCTGTTTGGGGATTTCGGGGTTCACTACTTCAAAGGTTAAATTTCCTTTGATCTTTGATTTCCTGGTCTCCGAAACTCCGAAATGGAGTCTTTGTTGATGTGCCTGCTTCGGGATTTTGGCATTTCACATTTCACAACTTCGAGACTCCTGTGATGAAGAGTCTCGAGTCTTGACTCCTCCAACTCCTGGTATTTGAAACTCCAAAATGGAGTCAGATCAACGGTCCATAATCTTGATGATTCGATGGTCCAGATATTTTCATGATTTCGCATATCATGAGTTCCTGCCGTGAGTTGCTTCCTTGACTCCTCCAACTCCCGGTATCCAAAACTCCGAAACATCGTGGTTTCGCATTTTGCAATTTCATCATTTTTTTCGTGAGTTTCCTTGACACCTCCAACTCCCGGTATCCAAAACTCTAAAATGGAGATTAAGTTGTGGTTTTTCATTTCACGATTTTCTGTCGTGATTTGCTTCCTTGACTCCTGGAGTTTACACTTCTTAATGGGATCTAACAATCACTTGTTGAACTTGCCATTTCCATGCCATTATCCCTGCGCTGTTGGTCGTGATATTTGCCATCAATGAAAAACACGCATACTCTGCACTATCTCTTCTGATCTTATTGAGCTTGCTCTGCTGCATCTTCCCAAAATACTTTTGGTGCTCACCTAGCACATTCTTCCCATACTTAAGCCATCGTCATTGTTGTACTTTCCATAAATGATAAGAATACGCTACCTGTAAAACATGCCAACATGACCCTGCCAAGTTGGGAACCCGTGACTGTAGAAACGATTAAGTATAGGATAATGTGGCAGTCGATCGGACTCATGATGAGGGAATATTAATGGAAATGAGGGTCCGTGAGTCCGCCAACCCGCGAATCCACCATTTTTGGAAAAATGACTAAGTATAATAACTAGAAAGGGAGAAAAGAAAGGAGAAAAGAAAAGGGGAATTTTGGTAAGTATGGAAGAAGGAAAAGAAAAAGACAAAAGAAACTGGGAAAATAGAGAAGGGGAGGGAAATTTTGGAAGCGGGAATTGATCTCAACAGTGATATGGTGTTGTTACTTTGTGCTTGATTTTGTAACTATCCATCAGGTCTCTGACAAGTTGTGATGTGGACTGAGTTCCCCCATCTGTCACTATCTCTCGTGGTATTCCAAACCTTATAAAGATCTCTTTATGGAGAAAATCCACTACTGCATGTTTTGTTTCCCTTGAAAGTGGTTTTTCCTCCATCCATTTTGTAACATAGTCTATACAAATGAGGATGTAGGATTGTCGACGGGAAGGTGGATTTATTGGTCCCAAAAAATCAATATCCCATTTTTCAAAAGGTCCTAACACCATCTGTGGTTGTAGCAACATTTCATCTTCTTGTACGGGTCTACCCATGTGTTGACAGTTGTCACACCTCTTCATATACTCTTTGGAATCTTTGAAAAGTGTGGGCCATTAATACCCCTGATGGAGTACCTTGTACCCAGTCCTTTTATCTGAAAAATGCCCCCAACATGGCCCATCATGGCAGGTTTTTAATATTTCATGGACTTCGTCCTCTCATACACATCTTCTGATAATCAAATCAGGCCCAGTGTAGAAGAGGAAACCATCAATCCATGAAAATCTTTAACTTTTCTTGACTACACTTTTGCATTCTTTGGGGGTCAAATAATGTGGAATTTTTCTTACAACCAAAAAGTTAGCAATGTTTGGAAACCAAGGAGAGTTAGTAGATACTGCAAAGAGCTGTTCGTATGGAAAACAATATTCTACTGGAGGTTCATTCTCATTAGATGTTATTCTATAAAGGAAGTCAACAACTGCATTATATTTTCTTGGTTTATCTAGAATGGTAATATCGAATTCTTGTAATAAAAGAAACCATCTAGTGACCCTTCCATTTGTGACTGGTTTGTTCATTAAGTATTTGATAGCAATATGATCAATGTGTAAGATGACAAGATATCCTGTAATGTAGTGTCTAAACTTGTTTATTGCATAAATAACAACAAGAAACTCTTTTTTAGTTACTATATAATTCAATTCTACAGAAGAGAGATTCTTGTTGACATAGTAAATTGCATATGTGTCCTTTCCTTCGAGTTGTCTGAGAATGGCTCCGACAATGGTGTCCAATGCATCTGTGGAAATGTGGAACAAGAGGGTCCAATTAGCCCTCTTAGTATAGGAACTTTGGATACTTTGACTTTCAACTCATCAAGCGCATGATGACATGTCTCTATACATATAAACTTAGTGTCTTTGATAAGTAAAGCAAATTATGGACGAGCAACATGTGAAATTTTTTCAATGAAGATACGGTAATAACTAGAATATCCTATAAATATTCATACCAACTTTTGCGAAGTTGGAGTTGGGAAATTCAATATTACCTTTATTTTTTTTGGATCAACTTGAATAGCTTTCTCTGAGATGTGTTGTCACAGTACAATGCTATCAGTTTCCATCATAAATCACTTTTCATTACTAAGGGAAACATTTGACTCCTTGCACCTTATTAACATATTTTCCAAATGGGCTAATGCCTCATCAAATTCTTCGCCATATGTTGTGAAATCATCCATATATATTTCCACACAATCGTGAACTAGATCGAAGAATATACCTATAACAACTCGTTGAAAGGTGGTGAGGGAATTTCATAACCCGAATGGTGGAACATGGTAGGTAAATGTCCCCCAAGGACAGGTGAACATTGTTTTCTCTTGACCTTTAGAGACGATTTGGATCTAGTTGTATCCACTAAATCCGTCGAGGAAAGAAAAATACATCTTTCTTGCTAACATGTACATGACCTGGTCGATAAATGGTGAGCGAAAGTGATCTTTATGCGTTGCTTTATTTAGTTCTCTATATTCTACACAAACTCTCCATTTACCGTTTTTCTTCGATACCATGACAAGAGGGGAGACCCAATGGCTATAAAAAATGGGATAGATGAAGTTAGCTCTAAGCAATTTCTGTAGCTCTACTTTGACTTTGTCTTTCATTGTCGGGTTCATCCGATGTTGAGGTTTACGAATGGGTTTGGCTCCTTCCTTAATATATATATGATGTGTGAACAAGTGAGGATGGATCCCCTTCATATCAGAGTAATCCTAGGTGAAGGCATCACTGTGCTTTTGTATCACTTGAACAGGTCGCTCCTTTTGTTGTTCGATTAGTCCTCCGTTGATTTTCAAGGTTTTCCTTGGGCTAATTTCTATGGTTTCTGTTAACTCCCAAAATGAAACCGTCTTTTCGGTTGAATTTTGTAGAGGATATCCTGGCTATTGGTCGCATGCTTAAGCTACTTTTGTGTTTTTTATAGTTAAGAAAATTCTTGGTTTTGGTTCAGACAAGAAATTGGAAAAACAGCAAGTTTCGGTGGTTTGGGCGAGCCCCCAGCGTGCTCATTAACCACCGAAAGTGTTTAGTTTCGTCAGATAAGTGGTCGATACAAAGAGCAAGCAACCACCGAAAAGGTTTGAACGCGCAAAAAAAGAAAGCTCGTGCTTTCGC
This sequence comes from Picea mariana, assembly GCA_032191745.1. NCBI lineage: Eukaryota > Viridiplantae > Streptophyta > Pinopsida > Pinales > Pinaceae > Picea > Picea mariana. The sequence continues at coordinate 11,167 of JASDQU011443719.1, forward strand.
ACAAGCCAGATGTCAGAATCCGTTGCAATGATGAGAAGTTCAAACCGCCGAAAGCTCACGTTCGGGGAGATGATACTCGTTCGTGGGGTTCCACCGAAAGGTTTTCAAACACCTACATGCTATCCACTGCATAATCATTTCCAAATCTGCGCCGAATGGTGATAGCCAGATACGGTTGCACGAACTTTTCCTCCTCCCCAGTGGCAGATACATTCACCATTATCGACAGGTCATCCATTCATTTTAAAACTCAAAGTGTTATTAAGGAGCCCGAGAATCGCTGGAGATAACTATCAACACACGATTTTTCCAACAAATCGTGATTTCCAAATCTTGGTCCCTCGTTTCGGGCAAATTGGCATGGTAGCTCCGAATTCAACCAGCATTTCAAGTCGAGGAAAACGGATTGGGTTATCGGGTAAGTCTGTAAGCCTTTCTCTGTCAAAATTTCATAAATTCATTTGCCCCCGAAAGGTTGAAGTTTTGGATTTCCTTGTCAGACTGTCATTTTAATGTGGGTCGATATTTTAGCGCATTTATAAATCCTATGCCCTGCCAAACTATTTCACAGTCTGTTCATCGACCATATCCTTAGTTCATAGAACCACTGTTTCCCGACTACCTGGTTGACTATAGTGTCAGATACAACTCACTTTCAGTTATGTCAAGATCCGGTCCTGCATTAAGGTCAGAAGAAGATGGTATGTGGTACTTTGAGGAACATCCAGAAGTTGCAGAATGTTTTAAACAGGTTGGAGTTTTCTCATATTGTGAGAAATTGACAGTCTTCCACCAACAAATTGCTGAAGCATTTGCCCTCTCATACGATGGAAAGGTTGTCAAAATAGGCAGAGAAGAGTTCATAATTGACGAGGCATCTATTGCTGAATACACAGGGTTGCCTAGGACAGGGGTTTGCTGGTTCAAAACTTCTTCACCTTCAAACGTTGAGTTCAGATCATACCTGTTGCCAGTGCATAAAACGTTGATTTGGAAGAAAGATATCCCTATGTCATATCTTGAAACGAAGTGGCAGACCCTTCTGAAGGCGTTTCTGGTATACATTACCTGTGAAGGGCGTTATAACAGAGTGTTATACTATCATTTTAAATTGTTAAATCACTTCACAAGCAAGGAACCCTTAAATATACCATATTTCTTTCATAAGACCTTGATTAAAATGGAAAAACAAGTAAAGGCTCAGCCCACTAAAGTTTCAAGCAGAATTTCTCATCAGGGATTGATTACCCTCCTTGTCAAAGAAGCTCTTCACAAAAAGCAAATAGAATGGAGTTTCTTCTTGTTCTGGAACGAGTTTCAGACAGAGAAACCTCCAGAAATGAAAGCAAAAAAGTCCAGAAGCAGGAATGATCAGTCAAGTCACAAAAGGAGAAAGGGGATTTCAATGCCCAGGGGTTCTATCACAGCCCCACCCAACAAGCAGGGAGAAACCAAGAGGAAGTTAAAGTCTGAAAACAGAAACTTTGCCACAGGGAAAAACCCCCTCAACTTGCCTTATAGCGACTCTGACTCAGAGCAGGAGATGTCCAAAGCACAGAATACTTTGCAGACCAAACATAATACAAAACTGAAGATGAATGCACCTCCATCTAAGCCTACAGAAACACATAGGCAACCGAAAGCAGAAGCTTCATCTAGCAAGCCTTAGAAAGGTAAGACCAGGAAAATCAATAAGCTTCTGAGAGAAATTTATGAGATGGAAGTACTTGAGAGGGTAATTAAAAAGGCAAACGCAGATCTAACAGAGAAGGCTGCTGAACTATTCAAAGAGAATGAAACTCTCAAAGAAAAACATAATTCAATCAAAGGGAGAAACAGAGAGTTGATTAGGGAAAACATGAAATTGTACAGGCAGCTGAGAGTCCTAAGGCTCAAGCTGAAGAATTTTGAACCACCAGAGGAAGAACAAACCGGATTAGACACTTTGGCTGATCTAGCTACAACAATAATGGATGTACCAGAACCTTCTACACAGCCAGCGAAGATTTGTAGGTCTGCATGAATCAAAACTGTAGCATCTGAGAAAGTGTGAGTGATAAAAGAAGTTTCAGAACAACCATTTTTGAAATTTTGAAAGGTCCTCAAAGTACAACATTCGGTGGTTTAGGCGAGCCACACTGAGCTCATTAACCACCGAAACAGGCGCTTTCGGTGGATAACTTACCCAGAAACTGTTCCAGTCAACCACCGAAAGTCTGTGTATGCAGAATTCGAGTGAGTTTTTGCACACGTCGAAGATTTTTGATATGAAAAGGTTTGGAACCTTTTCCAATACATGTGTTATGAATTATCACACTCACTCCAGCATTCATTTTTGATATATGATGAAGAAAAGAACGATTTCAAAGGTATATAGGCAAATTTCATTTGAACTAAAAAACAGGGTATTCTGCCACCTCAGCCAACTCGACTTGGCCTCAATGGAAGAAGAGTATTTTAGCCTTGGAAGGCTGTCTACACATCACCAACAGTCAACAGAGGAAAATCAGGGATCGACCTCTTTTTGAGGAAATATTCCTTGTATCTTGCAAACA